>JAJOZX010001699.1:652500-825280 GCA_023014485.1 Bathynomus jamesi
CCAAAGCTGGATCCTGTCTGCTTTGCAGATAGCTGGTGAGGGAAGCTATATTTATGGGACCTCTTTGCGAGTGACCCGTTGCCCACGTCGGGCTAGCATCATGAAAAAGAAAAACTATGGTATTTGTCATTTACCATTACTTATTCGGACTATAGTGGATTTAATTATCCCAGAAGAGTTCCTTGTTCCATGCACTGTCTGTGTGTATCATAAAAAAACTCAGGGGACCATTCTGAGTTCATTCCCATATATATATATATATATATATATAATATATGTATATATATATATATATATATATATATATATATATATATATATATATATACACACCGGGTGTCCGAGAATTATCTGTACAATTTTTGGCTGTTATTAAAAGTCAACCATGAAGTGTAGAAATTCCAGTTTGTCCCATTTTACAGAGAAACTCATTAAGTTTTTGCTGATAACAAGTTTTGACAAGTTTTTTCTTTTTTGTACGCGGGTGACAGACATTGATGATTTAAAAGCAAGAATCACAGCTGCTATTGAGCGAATTGATGTGGATATGCTGCAGTGTACATGGCAACATTTGGATTATCGATTGGATGTTTTGCGAATCACTGATGGTGCACATATCGAATGTTTGTAACAACGTTACTTTAAAAAGAAACTTTTGAAAATACAGATTGTAAATAATCTTGTTTAAGAATTTTACGTGTGTTATCAAGAATTTTATTAAAAGATGAAATTGTACAGATAATTTTCGGACACACTGGAATTTCTAAAAAACTTGTCAAAACTTGGTATCAGAAAAAACTTAATGAGATTTCTGTAAAATGGGACAACACTGGAATTTCTACACTTCATGGTTGACTTTTAATAACAGCCAAAACTTGTACAGATAATTCTCGGACACCCTGTGTGTATATATATATATATATATATATATATATATATATATATATATATATATAGGTAGGTCTCGATGATACGAGCAGTTACGTTCCTCCAACCCCACTCGTATAGCGAATTCTCGTATAACGAACTACATAACCTATGGGAAAAAGGGGTTTTGGTTCCCGAATATTATACGAAATAATATATATATATATATATATATATATATATATATATATATATATATATCAAAGCTATTGACTTCTCCTTAGGGAAACGGAGCTTACAGATGAACAGAAGGACCAACACAACGGCAAACATTTTCATTTATTTTTTGTACTTCAGACGTTTCGAAGTTTTTCTTGATTATCTTAATAAACAACATAGTAATATTAAGTACACATGTGAAAACGAAACAAATAATAGTTTACCTTTCCTGGATGTTTTAGTTAAACGGGCTCATAATAAGTTCCAAACTTCACTATTTCGAAAACAAACTTTTACTGGCTTGGGAACCAATTATTTAAGTTGTATGTTTTATAAATATAAGATTAGTGCTATAGTAACATTATTAACAAGAAGTTACCGTATTTGTTCGGATTACTTTTCGTTAAACGAAGAATTTAAATTTTTAAAACAATACTTTATTAACAATTACTACCCTTCTAATCTATTCGATAACCAATTAAAGAAATTTTTAAATAACACTTTTAATACTAAACTCCCCATAACTACAGTACAAAAAGAAACCAGATATATTAAATTACCTTTTTATGGTTATTTATCATTGCGTATTCGAGGTGAATTGTCCAAACTGCTCAAGTCTAGTTATCCCCAAATAAATTCTAGATTCGCCTTCGTCAACCCACTTAAATTATCAAATTTTTTAAAGTTCAAAGATGAATTCCCCAAAACTGTATGCCCCAATGTTGTTTACAAATACACGTGCGACAGCTGTAAGGCTGCGTATATTGGCAGCACTCAACTCCAACTGGAGGTGCGCCTTTCTCAACATTTGGGCTTGTCAGTCCGTACCAACCGCCCCTCAGTAGCCCTCCACAATCCGCAATTAGAAACCATAGTAATGAAAACAACCATCCCCTTCACAAAACTCAGTTTGAAATTTTAACTAGATCCAATAACCTCACAGAACTCCGAATTTTAGAATCTTTGTACATCTATAGAAACAAACCCTCCATTAACAATAATAGCTCATCCTACAAATTACAGCTCTTCTAACTAACCAACCGATTCTCATAGACATATCCTTTCTAATCCTCTGACCATCCAGTGTTCTCTTAGGCTTTGCCAAGTATGGAGGTGGATGTAAACATTGTGTATTTACCTATTGAGGTAATTTAATTTGATTTTAAGTTTTATAGTGATGAAATTTAAATGATTTTAATTTTGTATTGATGCAATTTTCATTGTGCTTTAAGGTTTTAATTTTAATGGTTTTAATATTGTATTGATGTAATTTTCACTTTTTGCTTTTGTTTTAAGGTTTTAAGACTTAATTCACTGATGATGACAAAAGATTTGTCGAAACGTCTGAAGTACAAAAAATAAATGAAAATGTTTGCCGTTGTGTTGGTCCTTCTGTTTATATATATATATATATATATATATTATATATATGGTGTCCCATAAGTCCGGCATCATAAGAGAAATTCATATTTTTCTATTTCTACAAACCATAATTCATATTTTTCTCTTTCTACAGGCCATAATGTCTTTGAACAAGGAAGAACGAATCCAGATAATTCTACTCATAGGAAATCGGAGTGAAAGAGAGGCCGCTGCTGAATTTAACAGACTGCATCCAGACCGCGAGCCAATAACACAGAGTTGTGTGTCTGGATGCAGTCTGTTAAATTCAGCAGCTGCCTCTCTTTGACTCCGATTTCCTATGAGTAGAATTATCTGGATTCGTTCTTCCTTGCTCACAGACATTATGGCCTGTAGAAAGAGAAAAATATGAATTATGGTTTGTAGAAATAGAAAAATATGAATTTCTCCTATGATGCCGGACTTATGGGACACTCTCCTCTCTCTCTCTCTTCTCTCCTCTCTCTCTCTCTCTCTCTCTCTCTCTCTCTCTATATATATATATATATATATATATATATATATATATATACACAGTGTATATATATATATACACACACACACACACACACACACCACACACACACACACACACAGTATATATATACGAAATAGCATACGAGTATGTACACTTATTTGCCCTTGGAGGAGGGAGACTTGCCCTTGGAGATGGAAGACTTGCCCTTGCAGATGGGAAACTTAAATATCGGCGCCAAACCACCTCGGCTAGTGGAGGGCTGTGGTTCTGAAGATGTAGGTGAAGGTGGAGGGGAAGGCTTGGGCGGGAAGAATCGGTGGAGTGTTGTCTGTGCCGCCTTAGTAAGTCCAATAGCTTGGCCTTGAAGTCCAGAGCTCTCTCCAGCTGTGGGTCGTTGTCTACTGCCAGTTCAGCTAAGCATCTGCCGCCATCAATTATGTCACTCAAGCTCTTGGCTGTGAACTCCTTCGTCACAGGCAAAGCTCCTCCTTCAGGGTCCTTGCTTTCCTCCTCGTAGCGATGCTCGTCCAGGAGGAACAGGTCCTCGTCGGAGAGCTCGTGAGTGTGAGTTGAGGAGGTCAGCCACATCATCCTCGTCAACCTCCTCGAACCCAGCCTCCTGAGCCAGGCTGATGATCTGGTGGCGGATAGCAGCACTTTCCTTCTGCCTTCTTGTACCGATTCTCGTGAGATTCTCGTAAGATCGGAGTCGTATAATGGAAGAGTCCTATAAATGCTAACCTCGTATCATCGGTTTCTCGCATTACGAATGCTCGTATAACGGGACCTACCTCTACAGTATATATATGTAGCGGGCAAACAAAGGAATTTCCTTTCCCTCGCCATTCTCAAATAGCATGGAATAAAAAACAGCCGTTTCAGCTACACGTGGGCATGAAACAGGCCCACAGAAAATACAGTTGCTGTGGTATTTCCCGAAGCGTCCACCAGAGGATGTCACCAAAAACTATAAAATGTAGCTCCTTCCTTAATTCTGCCTCACTTTTCGCTTGTCATTTCCTCGTCTTGTTCGCAACCTTCGTCAACAGCAACACTCTCCACGTTACCCGCTCTCCGGTTTTCGCCGGAGAGCGGCCTGCTATTCCTTTAAGGCTCCGATTTTTCATCAAGTAAGATCTTCTGCCGTCAGCCTGCAAAAGCACTCCTTCGAAACACAGCGCCGTTCGATCTCAGCCGGTCGCCGTCCTTCAAGCAACCTCTTAACACTACATGAAGCGAATCAACACTTGAGGTGACATCCTTCTGACTCTGGTTTAACTCATCCTTCACCTCAAGTCGGCCGGTGCCCGTTCAACAAGCTTCAATAGGACTGTCAACTTCACCTCGGGACTACGTTCTACAATAATAGGTCAGCCTCCAAGTAACTCTTCATTTGAAGAGGTATTTTCAACATTGTCGGTAAGCGCTCTGTGCCTCGTTCTTAAGCAATGCTCGCTAAGCCTAAAGAGCGTAACCGCAGCGGCGTGATTAGGCTATACCTAAAGTGCTTTCAATACCGTTCAAACCAACTTTCCCGTTAAGACTGCAGTAGGCCCAGTTCAAGTTTCATTCCAATACCGTAATCGTGTACCATCCTGCTAATGTGTTCATTCATGTAATCCATAAATACTTTGCATCCATTTATTTATGTGATTTATTTAAGCATTTCTTTATTGACTGCCAAATCCAATTACCGTGTACTAAACGCACGGGCATTCTTTATATCATTACTAGGCCCATTCTATATGCCATTTATGCGTAACTCTCTAGCTACCTAAATCAGCGTATTACGTAATCCACTTACAGTGTACCAACTTACGTGCATTCCTTCCAATCATTATTAGGTTGCAGCATCTTGTTTATGTTTCATGTTTGCATATCACTAGCCTACCTAAATTAGTGTATTACTTAACAATTAATCTGTATAACCATTTCCTTATTTGCTAAGCCTCAGTCATATTTAGCATACTATAAATGCCGTTATATAATTGTTAATCACCGTAAATACCTTCATTGCCATGTTAATCACTGTGAACAAATAAATAATTTATTTTCTTAATTAAACACAAAATCATAAGGTAATTTTTCTAACCTTACCAATATTATTTGCTTGGGTGTAATCTAAGCTGGTGACCTCGAAGCATTCGTAACATCATATCATACTCCATAACATTTCATTTTGGTAATTATAGTGGGCCTAATCATTATCACTTCACTCGGCTAATATTAGGCCTACTATATATATATATATATATATATATATATATATATTATATATATATGTGTTAAACACAGACCGTGCATGGAACAAGGAACTCTTCTGGGAAAATTAAATCCACTATAGTCCGAATAAGTAATGGTAATGACAAATACCATAGTTTTTCTTTTTCATGTGCAAGCCCGACGTGGGCAACGGGTCTCTCGCAAAGAGGTCCCATAAATATAGCTTCCCTCACCAGCTATCTGCAAAGCAGACAGGATCCAGCTTTGGGACATGGATCTAGGGTTTAAAGCAGCCTAGCCCTGCTACATTTAGAACCTCAATATAAGCAAAAGACTCGTTGCATTCACGTCGGATTGAATACATCAAAGAAAAAGGGGTAACTATTGTATTTTTAGCCAAAAAAACAAAACTTAAACCTCAACCGGGACATTGAGCGTCCACTTTTCAAGGCACATAACACGTCCGTTTAATATACACAAACTCAGAATGGTCCCCTGAGAAACTTATATGTTAAACACAGACCGTGCATGGAACAAGGAACTCTTCTGGGAAAATTAAATCCACTATAGTCCGAATAAGTAATGGTAAATGACAAATACCATAGTTTTTCTTTTTCATGTGCAAGCCCGACGTGGGCAACGGGTCTCTCGCAAAGAGGTCCCATAAATATAGCTTCCCTCACCAGCTATCTGCAAAGCAGACAGGATCCAGCTTGTGTTTAACATATAAGTTTCTCAGGGGACCATTCTGAGTTTGTGTATATTAAACGGACGTGTTATGTGCCTTGAAAAGTGGACGCTCAATGTCCCGGTTGAGATTTAAGTTTTGTTTTTTTGGCTAAAAATACAATAGTTACCCCTTTTTCTTTGATGTATTCAATCCGACGTGAATGCAACGAGTCTTTTGCTTATATTGAGGTTCTAAATGTAGCAGGGCTAGGCTGCTTTAAACCCTAGATCCATGTCCCAAAGCTGGATCCTGTCTGCTTTGCAGATAGCTAGTGAGGGAAGCTATATTTATGGGACCTCTTTGCGGGAGACCCGTTGCCCACGTCGGGCTTGCACATGAAAAAGAAAAACTATGGTATTTGTCATTTACCATTACTTATTCGGACTATAGTGGATTTAATTTTCCCAGAAGAGTTCCTTGTTCCATGCACGGTCTGTGTTTAACATATAAGTTTCTCAGGGGACCATTCTGAGTGTGTGTATATATATATATATATATATATATATATATATATATCGGGTGATGATTTATTCATTTGACCATAACAATTGTATATAAAATATGAAAAATGTGTTTCATGAACGTGAATCATTTCTTAAAATTATTGTCAAACATGAAAAATTTACATTTTATATCAAAACATGTTAAATATGTTCTCCCTTTTGTGTAATCACTTGTCGTAACCGGATAATGAAATTGCGCACCACAGTCCCCCCCCACAGTCCCCCCCCCCCCCGTCACTGTGTCTGAATGATTTATCATACAGACACTTTTGTTGTGTGTGAGCATGATTCCTTAATTATTTATTAATTATTATAATTATATTCATTTATAATTTTGTGAAACGCCAAATCGAAGACGAAAAACACGGTGTCTTTTTATAAGCGCAACCCATTAAAAAAAGTTAGGGAACATTTTATACAATAAACTTACCACAGTTATGATTTATAATACGTGCTGTAGTTGTTACTCTTTTGTTTGGTAGATACGACTGAATGCGCGCTATATAAATTCACTGTATATTCTCGTCTAATTTACGCACGAATTCAACGAACTTAGCACTGTAGCGATCTGTTTACTGCAACAATCGTCACACCATAAACTTTATTCTGTCATTGTCATTACGAAACCATTCTTCTGACTGCGTTTCTCTCTATACATGCATGGGGATAATTGGTGAAAATACTTAAATGGCATTACCCTCATTACTATGGTAATTGATCTCTTTGACTCTCATTTCAGTCACCAGTGAATAAGCTTAAAATGCAATGGTGGAAACTAAGCATCTAGTTTATCCCCATCATTTAGTGAAGAAATGACACATTTTATTCTGCTAAAAGGATGTAAATTCGTGTTTTGAGTAAAATGAATTTTTTAAAATGGTTTAAACTTCTAATTTTAATAGAAAAAGCAGCCAACTCTCTCTCTCTCTCTCTCTCTCTCTCTCCTCTCTCTCTCTCTCTCTCTCTTCTTTCTCTCTCTTTCTCTTGGGTGTGCTAATTAGCAGCGACCTTAAGTTTACCAAACAGTGCGAAGAGGTGGTAAAGAAAGCCCAAAAACTGTTGGGTTATATCAGGAGGCAATTTCAGTTTTAGAACAAGGAGATTGTGCTTTCTCTGTACAATTCCCTGGTTCGGCCGCACCTGGAGTATGCAGTGCAGTTCTGGTCGCCCACCCTCAGGAAAGATACTGAGAGGCTGGAGCGAGTGCAGGCGAGGGCCACAAAGTTAAGTTAATCCCTTCCGTTAGGCATATGGGCTACAATCGACACTTACGCGCCCTGAACTTGTTTTCTCTGGAAACTCGGAGGCTGCTCGGTCAACTGATCGAGGTTTTCAAGCTCTTACGCGGGTTCAACGATGTCGATTTTAGAAGCATGTTTAGTTTAAATGATAACTCAACTCGCAACAATGGTCGGAAGTTGGATTTGAAAAGGTTTAGGACTAGTGTGTGTGGGAATTACTTTACGTATAAGATCTGTGACACGTGGAACAGGTTACCTTCAGAAGTTGTGAACAGTTTGTGGATCACTTCAAGAAAAGGTTAGACCAAATCTTGCACACTATTTGAGGGTGTAGAAAATTTTCCCTGGCACTGTTGCCATTGGTACCTCCTCGGTATGGGCCGCAAGACCTTTTGATGTATTCTTTTCCTTGTAACTCCTTGTAACTCTCTCTCTTCCTTTCTCTCTTTCTTTCTCTCTCTTTCTCTCTCTCTCTCTTTTTTTTTCTCTCTCTTTCTCTCTCTCTTTCTTTCTCTCTCTCTCTCTCTTTCTTTCTCTCTCTCTCAGTGGCATCGTCAGTCGGATCGCCAAATTCGCTGATGACACCAAGCTTGAGGCCAATGTTGGGACGCCGGAGGCGATCGAGGAACTGCGTGCAGACCTAGGTAGGATAGGAGAGTGGTCCGAAAAATGGCAAATGCCGTTTAACTTGGGTAAATGCAAGGTGATGCACATTGGCTACGCCAATCCCAAGTCGGACTACTCGATGTTGGGAAGTAATATCGAGGCGACTGATTTGGAAAAGGACTTGGGTGTGCTAATTAGCAGCGACCTTAAATTTACGAAACAGTGCGTAGAGGTGGAAAAGAAAGCCTAGAAGCTGTTGGGTTATATCAGGAGGCAATTTCAGTTTCGGAACAAGGAGATTGTGCTTTCTCTGTACAATTCCCTGGTTCGGCCGCACCTGGAGTATGCTGTGCAGTTCTGGTCGCCCACCCTCAGGAAAGATACTGAGAGGCTGGAGCGAGTGCAGGCGAGGGCCACAAAGTTAATCCCTTCCGTTAGGCATATGGGCTACAATCGACGCTTACGCGCCCTGAACTTGTTTTTTCTGGAAACTCAGAGGCTGCTCGGTCAACTGATCGAGGTTTTCAAGCTCTTACGCGGGTTCAACGATGTCGATTTTAGAAGCATGTTTAGTTTAAATGATAACTCAACTCGCAACAATGGTCGGAAGTTGGATTTGAAAAGGTTTAGGACTAGCGTGTGTGGGAATTACTTTACGTATAAGATCTGTGACACGTGGAACAGGTTACCTTCAGAAGTTGTGAACAGTCTTCTGTGGATCACTTCAAGAAAAGGTTAGACCAAATCTTGCACACTATTTGAGGGTGTATGGGCCTCAAGGCCTTTTGAGGTACTTCTTTTCCTTGTAACTCCTTGTAACTCTCTCTCTCACTCTCTCTCTCTCTCTCTCTCTCTCTCTCTCTATATATAATATATATAATATATATATATATATATACACAAGGAATGTATCTGCATTTTGAGTACAAGACTTCATAATTTATTTCTCCTAATAGAGGAAGAAAGTCATCATTTTTAGTTTAGAAACTTGTTCAGAAACAAATTTAGACGAACGAAAATTAACTGTTGAAGACTTTTTGAACGTTTGGGTAAGACTAATCAAGTGTCAAAAGGAAACTTTTTCTCGTTTTAAAAACGACTTTTACGAGGCAATATTTCTGAAACGAACATGCATAACTTATATATATATATATATATATATATAATATAATATATATATTATAATATATATATATATATACTGTATGTATGTCCTCGGATGAATTGCATACAAATGTCATTAATTACAATTATAAGTTTACCAAAAGAATGGATAAATAATGGCGTCAGCAACTTGCGGGTTTTATTATGAAAATATTTTACTGCTGAAAACAATTAAAGTTTAGTTGTTTTGACAATTTATTGTTTGAATTTATGGACATGAGTTGTTCAGAAGCACTGTCGCTAAGTGAATACCTTTCAGGGGGAGGAAATCTTTTCTTGCGATGTTGAATCTCCTTTCGACAAAATTTTATATGAACTTTGTGAGTGTTAGGAAGCGATCACTATAATGTCTCCAAATACCTTAAATTGCAATTGGTCAGTGTCATCGGTACTTCTCACTATATTGATCTACTTCATCCGATGATACAGGGTGATCAGTGATGGAGCCACGTGATTTAGAGGTGCGGGGGCACTCGCATCTTACGGTGCTTAATTGAAGGTCTCTCAAGAATCATTGTCCTGCTCGTACACATTTGAGGGAAGAAGTGCATGAACCTTCTGTAGCAGTTCTGCCCAACCCATAATGAACTCATGCTCAACACAGCAACACAACGTGAAAAGGAGTTGTAAGCTGCTGTCGTTACAAATATATTCTTGTAGAAGTAAGGGACGAAGTCTTTGTCAAGAGAAGCAGTCAGCACTGTTGTCACAATTGTTCGAAATCTTATTACTGTTGGTACGATCAAACTAGGATTTTTGCGTGACATTATTCTGCTCAAGAACGAAAAATCAAAGTCATCAAATAATAGAAGAATAAAGTCATCTTACAATCGGTTCAAAAATTCTGTTGGGAAACTCCATGTTTCTTGCTAATAAATAGGGGCCTATTGGTAAGAAAAATTGATTTTGTGACAGGACTTTTTGAACCGACTGTAGATACAATTGTTACGAAAATGAATGTCAGGCATATGATAACCTCAAACCCAAACTTCGGTTAATTTGTATAACACGTGCATATATATATATATATATATATATATATATATATATATATATATATATATATTATACTGTATTTTTTTTATGCAAGAAGGAAGGGCCAAGGACGAATGCCCGCAAAAGCGTCCCTCCATTGAAGAAAAAGAGAGCCAAAATCAAGGTCTACGATTTTCAAGATGCTTGGACACTCTGCGTTTGAAAGACTGGAGGTCATAGACAGAGGAAAAGATGGAATGAGGAAGATTGTTCCAGAGTTCACCGGTTGAGTAAATGAAAGATTGAGAATACAGATTAACCCTTACGTTAGAGAGTTGAACAGAAAAGGAATGGGAATGTGTCGAAAGTCTGGTGCTGTGTGCTTGCCTTAAAGGAGGAGGCATACAGTTAGAAAGTTCAGAAGAGCAATGTTCGTTATAATAGCGATAGTAAAGAGAGAATGAGGCAACATTGCGGTGAAGAGAGAGAGGTTAAAGACAGTCAGTAAGAGGCGGGGAGTTGATGAGACGAAAAGCCTTTGATTCCTCCCGGTTAAGTACAGCTGTGTGGGTTGATCCACGCCACACATGAGAAGCATATTCCATACAGGAGCAGACAAGACCCCTGTGAAGAGACAGAAACTGAGTTGGGGTGAAAAAATCTGCGGAGGTGGTACAGCACACCTAACCTTTTAGAAGCTGTTTTGAAAAGAGAGTATATGTGATCTTTCCAGGAAAGATCACGAGAAAAGGAAATGCCAAGAATAAGAGAAGAGGAAGGATTGAGTTGTGTATCGTTGAAGGTAAGGGGATAGAAACCGAAGGAAGGCAGTTTGAAAATTAAGTAATTATGCCAGACTCTATCAAAAGCTTCTGATATGTCTAGCGCAATAGCAAAAGTTTCACCGAAATTCCGAAAGGAGGATGACCAGGAGTCAGAGAGATATAATATTTACAAGAAGATCGCCAGTAGAGTGTCCCTTGCGGAACTCATATAACCTTGGTTATCCTTTGTTTTGCTTCCGCCCGAATTGTTCATTCTAACAAAATTTAAACTTGTTGTTCCACCTTGGGCCTACAGCTTAATATGGAATCGGAACGACGACCCACCACGGGTGGTCAGAAATTATAAAGTCCGTACCCGGCCTCGATCGCACAGCCACGACATCACTGAAGCGCATATATATATATATATAATATATATATATATATATATATATATTATTTTATTTAAGTTTAGTCACTTATTTGTACTCATTATTTGTACGCGTTTCTATTGCTTCACACAAATTCTAAATTCTGTTGAAGGCATTGGTAGCTTGGACCCAAGGCAAGAACACAGAGCATGCGGACATTTTGAAAAAAAAGGAATTTTGGAATAACGAGTTTTAATTATTTAACTGGTTTATTTAATTAAAACAAGTATAATAACGGGAAGAGGCGGATTGAGACGCACTGTTGCACTTTAATGTGCGCAGAGAAAGAACTCTCGATAATAATTTTTTTATTTATTTGTTTAAGAATAGTGTTAGTGACAGGGATGCAGGCCCAAGTAGAGTTTAGCCCAACCAAGCCTAGTGTTAGTGACAAGGGTGGGCGCAGGTCCAAGTAAGGTTAAGCCTAAGCCAGTTAGTGATCAGAACGCAGTCCAAGTAAAGGTAGGCCTGATGAATGGCACAAAGTCAAAGGTCAATCAAAGAATAGGATTAGAGAGAATAGTAATCATGTGGTAGCAACTAATGACAGGTTCAGATACTTGGTAATTTAATGATAGTTGGAGACTATCATTTAGAACCCGAACAATGAATTTTGAAATAAGGGAAGAAAATTCGTAGAAGAATATGTATTCCGGGAGATAATTTTTCTAAAGTCAATGAGGTAGTAAAGAAGTTGCCTGAAAGCAGAGGTAAAATTATTGTTCATGTAGGTATAAATGATTTAACAAGCAAAGATAAAGAAGCTAGATTTAAGTTAAACAAAAATTATGAAGAAGTTAAACATAGAGAATTGATTGGAACTTTAAAAAATAGGCAGAGTAAGTGTTATGTAGTGGGCATTTTACCAAGGGTTGGGCACAGAATTTACAAGTAGAATTTTAGCCTTAAATGATAAAGTAAAGATGCTGGGTAGCGAATGGGGTTGAGTTCATAGATTTGTGGGATAATTTTAGTGAAAAGAGGGATCTTTATAGTAAGGATGGATTACATGTTAGTAGAACGGGAACTGCTTTATATGGAGACTTTTAGAGGGTAATGGGAGTTCTTTGGCGTTTTGAAAAATAACTTTAGATTAACAGAGGATATAAAGTATCAGGGTATATGTAAAGTTAATACTGTTAGGGTCTTAAAGACAAAGTATGTCGGGAATAGGCATATCAACTATCTAGCCAAAAGTAGTGAACCAGTTCAAGCTGAGGAGCAAAAGGGTTTTTATACAAAAGCACGGAGTCTTAGGAATAAGAAAAATGAATTATTTACAGTAGTTATATGATTATTGAAAATCTGGATATAATCTGTATTAATGAGGCTTGGATTAGTGATACAGTATTCAATGACACTAGAGAAGAGTATCAGTTAACCCTTTAACGCCGAACGTTTTTGTAGGGTTAAGTTTAAATGCGTGTATTTGAAACGGTATGTATTCGACCCAGTCGGCGTTAGAGGGTTAAATGGCTATACAATGTATATTTATCAGAGAATGAACAGGCAGAGGGGTGGTTTAGTTTTATATCAAATAAAGAGTACATTCGGATAGGTGCATTTTACAACAGACCTCCAAACCAAACACAGGAAGTTGATGATAGTATGGTTCAGAAAATAAATTAAAGTTGTAATGATAGAACATTAATTATGGGAGATATCAACCTGTCTCATGTAAACTGGAACCCTTTAGAAGGAAATAATAGGAAAGGTAACTTCTTCATTGAATGCCGTAATGATAGCTTTCTAACGTAATTTGTAGACAAACCACTTGGGATCAAGCACTCTTAGATTTGGTTCTATCCAATGAGTCTGAAGTTATTAGGGAATTCGCAGTAGTTGAGTCATTAGGGAATAGTGACCACTTGATCATACGTTTTAAAATAGAATTAAATAAGGATCTAGCCAACAACGACTATCTACTTCCTTGCTTCTCGAGGAATGACTATAAGAAATTCAAGGAGTTGTTAGGTTCAGTAAAGTGGGATAATGAATTTGCCAATAAAAATGCTATTGAGATGTGGTCTAGATTCAAAGAAATTTTAGAGGATATACAATGTAGATGTATTCCTTTCAGAACTATTAGGGAAAACAAGATTAGGAAACCTTTGTGGTGGGAAGGGGAAGTAGCTAAAATGAATAAAAATAAGGAAGGAGCATTCAGAGAATTTAAAAGCAATAATAGCCTTGTGACTTGGATGCAGTTAAGAAATAAGTTAGTTTGATTAGGAAGGGCAAAAGGCATACTGACATATACCTAGCTAGAAATAGCAATAAAGATAAAAAAAATTCTTTAGTTTTTATAAATACATAATAAAAAATATGATGGGATTGGCCCAATAGAACATGATAATAGGATATCTGAAAATAATGAGGATATTGTCAGTATTTTCAATAATTATTTTAGCTGTTTTTATTGAAGAAAATTTGAATAACTTTAATTTTAATTCTTTTGATTCTGTAAACTTAGGCACTCTTGATAAGATTCATATATGGAAGGATAATGTAAGGCAATTGATTCGTACAATGAAATCAAATAAAGCTGCTGGACCTCATAATATACTGTATATGCTAGGATTCTCAGAGAAGGGGCAGGTAGCTTATCTGAGGCAATAACTATTTTGTTTGCTAGGTCTATTAATTATACAAAGGTACTTGACGAATGGAGAAAAGCAAATGTAGTTCCCATTTATAAAATGGGCAGTAAAATGGAGGTAGGAAATTATAGGGCTGTTAGTTTAACATCATTAGTAAGAAAGATACTAGAAAGAATTATAATGAATAATATTCAAGTTCATTTGGAAAATTTTAAGCTTATTTCAAGCTCCAAACATGGATTTAGATCGGGAAGATCTTGTTTGTCTAATCTCTTAGACTTTCTAGAGTTTGAAACTGATCAGGTAGGTAATGGACATGAGGTTGATATTATTTATTTGGATTTTAGTTAGGCATTTGACAAGGTTCCACATAGGAGACTTCTATATAAATTAAACGCTCATGGGATATTAAGGTCAGTTATAAATTGCGTAGAAAATGGTTAGAAACCAGAGAATAGAGAGTAATTCTAAATGGTAGTCAAACTACAAAAAGATCTTCATAGATTAGTTGCTTGGGCTAGTAAATGGCAGGTGGAATTCAATGTTCAAAAATGCAAAGTCATCCATTTCGATAGAACTACTGAAAACTTTAATTATGACATGCAAGGAAACTGGATAGAGGATGTTAGACAGGCAAAAGATCTTGGCATTATACTGTAGTTAGTAGTGATTTAAAATTTTCTAAGTAGTGCTTAGAGGCTAGAAATAAGGTAAATAAAATACTAGGTATTATTAAGAGAAATGTCATCCGTAAATTACTGTATGTCATTTTTATGTTAGACCTCACTTAGAATACTGCATTCAGGCCTGGTTCCCTCACCATAGACATAGTATTGCTATGCTTGAAGGTGTGAAACGTAGGGCAACCAAGCTTATTTCTAGCTTGAGTAGATTGGAATACAGGGAAAGATTAAAGGAATTGGGTATGTTTAGTTTTGAGGGATGTTGCTTGAGGGGAGATATAATACAGATGTTCAAAATATTTTTAGGGTTAGACAATTTACGTGTAAGTAACTTTTTCCTATTAGAGTTTGATGATAAAAAAAACTCGAGGGCATAATAAGAAAATTAGAAAACAGACTTGTAGACTAGATCTACGAAAATACTTTTTCAGTCATAGAATAGTAGAATTTTGGAATGATTTGCTATATGATGTGGGAAATTGTAGCTACCCTATTGTAAATAGGGTACATTTCTAGCTTAAGTTATGTAGGCTACTTTGGTAACTGTAAATAGTTTTATGCTAATTAGCTGACTTGAGATTAACATTTTTCAAAATTTTATTATAAAATATAGCTTATAACTTGGATAACCTCAATAGGCCCAAGTGGTTTCATGTTTTATAAATGAAATATAATGTAACGTAAGAACAAGTACAGGACCCAAAGTCCTACCTATCTATGACATACCAGGGGCACACTAAAGTGTGTGTCTTAGCCCCAAGAATGAAAAACCCAGCCTTCGAAACCTTCTCTTTACAGCTATCATTATTAAATTTCATATTAAAATTCAACACATTATATAGTGTGTGTGTATATATATATATATATATATATATATATATATATTACAGAGCGAGTCAGAAGTGCTGCCTCAAAAATATTTATTGTATACAGTAGTTATTTTTGAGGCAGGACTTTTAACTGACTCTGTATATATGTATATACGATTATATCTGATTATATAATAACCATGTATACATATGAAATCTGTGCAACTGCTGTCCACATAAATTCCATTTTAATATGAATATGACTGCGAGTATTCACAACTCGGACTGTATGTATGTCCCTAATATTATTCATAACTTCATGCATATACCATATAAATAACAGCAATTTTGACGAAAAACTGTAACATTTGGTATATAAAATCTGTATCTAAATACAGCATTTCCGCTCCGAATGCAATTACGCTCAAATCGACAATGAACACACGCTGTTCCAACACAAGAGAGGTTTTCATTGCAATTCAATAATGATAATAAATGTCAAATTATATAATCCCGCAGTAAAATATGTCACCCAATTGTCTACTCTGAGAGCTTATGCTTCGAGGGGCGTTATAATACTTCTGCTAATGGCATACAAAGCTTCTGGTTCCTTTTTTAAAATGGATAATTACTAAATATAATCTTAATACTAATAGGGATTGTATACATTAACCAACTTCATATATTACGGCCTTATAGCTGTTTTCTTTGGAATCTGATATCATATCGTTTCCACACACACACACACGTGTATATATATATATATATATATATAATTATATATACATATATACACACACACACACGAGGTCTGTTCAAAAGGTATTCGGACAGGGTGTTTATTTTTAGAACAAGGCCACGCTTGGAGTTGTGACTATGTTAAGCATGTCTCTGCATGTCGAGACAAGTTGACTGATAGGGTTGCACTTCATTGTGTAGCGTCAGTCCATTGTGGTGAGGCGATAAAGTTAAACGGGTTTTGTTTCGCGGCGATTTCTTATGATGTCGGAGAGTACCGAGTTTTTTTTTACAGTGAAGGTGTTGTGTACCATAGATATGCTCCACAGGGCCAAACAATCAACAAGGAATTTTACATTCAAGTTTTGAGATGTGTACGTGAAGCAGTTCGGAGGAAACGGCTGCAGAAGTGGGAGTCCGGAGACTGGATGCTTCGTCACGATAACGCGTCATCTCACTCGTCGCAACTTGTCCAGCAATTTTTGACCAAAAACGCTACCCCCACAAGTACAGCAGCCTCCATATTCGCCGGATTTGGCTCCATGTGACTTTCTTTTGTTTCCGAAACTCAAACAAACCCTGAAAGAACACCGATTCGATGAAGATGAGACTATTAAAAGAAAGTCGATGGAGCAGCTTTTTACCATTCCGAAAAGTACTTTTGAGAAATGTTTTCAACAGTGGCAGGATCGTTGGGCAAGGCGTGTGGCTTCAGAAGGTGCGTACTTTGAGGGAGATTAAGCCCCAAACCCTGTAAGGACCATAGTCTGTCTATAATCGCATCAGTCCGGATACGTTTTGAACAAACTTCGTGTGTGTGTGTGTGTGTGTGTAGAATAAAAAATAAATCAGTTAAATTTTCAAATATTTTAATAAAAAACAAATCATCCTTCTATTTTTATGGAAAACTTTAAAAAAAAGAAGTTAAAAATAAACAGAATTTACTCGTACAAAGTGACGCAAGATGAAGTAATCAATTGTTTCGAATAATGAAATGTCTTTTATTCGTATATATCGACCATATGATTAATAATACAAAACAAGTGAATCTACCAATTAAGTTAAATTCATTTCGATTAACACCGCGTTATCTTCAGTCGACACGCCATTAACCGAACGGAGGTGTCCGATTTATGATGTCTGAATGTCTTTTCATTAGGGAGAAATTTAGAAGTTGATGGCCAATCCCGAGGATTAAAATTCTGTACACAAAAGCTGAAAATTCAACGCAGAATGCGACCGCCTTGGGGATCAACACTTCAATAGAGATGCTCGAATTGGATCCCGCATGCATTCGTTTCTAACGAGTCGGGAAAATTGAAGGCTCATAAGGGGTTGGAGATTGGTTTGGGATTCAATTTACCCATAAAGCTATCTTTTCTTCTCACACAACATTTTTTTTAAACTTTACGTTTGGATTAACTAGGGGCATAATTTTTGTAGTGAAAACCTGATATGATTTCTATTGTTTTAAAGCTATGTGTAATGACTCTTCCCGTTGTGCATTATATATATATATATATTATATATATATATATATATATATATATATATATCTTGTTGTAACCGTAAAATTGGCATGCCGAAATCTTTTGTAAAATAAAAACAAAAATTTTAGTTTTAAGGTTTCGTTGTTTGGATCTCGAAAGCAAGGTGGTTTGGCTTATGAATATTCATAAATGAATAAATTAAAAAATGTTTCAGAGGGGGTAACGGTCGTTCTATTTTCATTCGGAGTTCTCATGAGGATAGTAAGGCCGAACCGCATTGTAATCGAGATTTATAACCGTAACCCGACCTTCCAAAGGGAAGGGCAAACCAGCGGATTTGGATTCAGATGTAAAATGGTTGGTTTCTCCTTCACTGGGTCGTGCAACTGTTAGGAGACAGATTCGAAGCCACTTGCTAAATTTGACCATGATGTTGGTCATAAAATTGGGAAATCAAGTAGCTTCGAAGGAATAACTCTATTTAAATGTATTTCTGGGAAAAGGAGGGGTCTATACCCGGAAGTGGGAACACGGCCCAATGGGAGGACAGTGATTATGGGAACGCCCGGTACAGATTCTTTCTTTCCTTATGTGTGGAGGAGAGCCTTCGGGGGGGGGGTCCTTGTGTAAAATAAATGTGTTGATAGGTCCTTCAAAATATTAGAAGGCGTGGTTCTTAAAAATTGTAAAGTAGATTTGAGATTTTTAAGTCAGTTGTGGTTTGTCCTCCTGAAGTTCAAAGTGGCTTGTAAAATTAACTCTTTAAAAACTCTGTGGTGTGATCGAGAAAAATTCAAAGTCGAGTTAAGATTGTCTCCCGTTATATTTAAAACTTTGAATCCTTTCGTTGGTGTACGCGAACTTACATAAGAACTTATTGTTAGCGACCATGAAAAAAGGAACTTGGTGGGATCCTTTTAAATTTATTTTTTTTTTTTTGCATCAAATGTTCAACTTGAAGTTTGCGCAATATTAGGTTCCCTTAGAGACGATGCAATATTCTGCGTGTACGGGGAAACTTAATTGAATGGACAGACTTCTTTTTCCTGGAAATAAATCTGCGGTCCTTACGCAGAACAGTCGAGAATAACTTCCCAGCTGGTTGTAAGTAATCAATTTTTCCAATTCCTTCGTCGATTTTGACAATTTCATTTAGTGCTAATTGTTTTGTTACACGCAAATAAAAAAAAACCCTCTGTATAAATGATTTTAAAGTCAGCTACTTGTGCACCTTTTCTTTAAATTAATAATTGGATTTTATTGTACGCAAAATTGGTAATCATACATCAAATAAACTTTATAAGAGGGCGTGTGTCGTTTTTACTACTTTGCAATAGGCCTCTCTTGTAAGCTGAGGGTGAACTAACATTCAAAGTTTGAAATCCAAAGTAGGCTTCCAGTAAGCCGAAGGAACTTACGCATATCAAATTAAAGGGCCATCCGAGTGGATAGGCCGAGTCATCCTGAACGAAAAGAACACGCGTGTAAGAAATAAGTTGCAATAGAAATAAAGGTGCAAAGCACATAAATAAAAGGGTTGCGCACAACATAAATGGTGTCAGTGAAGTGAAATAAAAAAGGGTGTACACCACAGGAATAAAAGGGTTGTGCATTACAATATATATAGGGTTGCTCAGATAAAAGTAAGATATTGTTTTTTAAAGTTTGCAGAAAGAGAAAAATCGTCAAAAACTATTTATTTATTTATTTACTTCAGAGTATTACCTATATTATGAATTTAAATGTTCAATGTTTCCACCATTTTTGTGAACGCAAAGCTCCAAACGATGGCGTCAACTATCAAGAGACCTGTGCACGAAAACTCTGTGGCAGAGAATTCCACTTCTCCATAATCTTTACCTTTAATTGAACAATGTATCAAACTTGGAATACTATTTTGATTTGTATAATCAAATGGGCACAAGTCTGAACTGTTAGCTGGCCATTCGTCAGGTTTTATGTAGTCATGAACTTCTCTGTCTAGATATTCAATGGTTAGGCAGATAGTATGACTTGTTGTACCATATTGCTTCAATGTATAGTGATTTCCAGTAATTTCGCGAATTTTTGGCAGATGTTTTTCTAACACATTATCGCGATAGTATACAGCATTTATTTTAGCCCCTGATTCAACAACAACGACATCACTTTCAAACTTCAGTTTTCAAAACTTTATTCAGAAACGAGTACAAGTGACAGAGTTTTACAATTTTTAGATATATTGTATTTGCTATGACATTAATATACTCACAGTACTCTCATCTGAATATGCCCTTGGAAGCATGGAGGCTTTTAGGCAAAATTAATGAAAGTGGCAAGTAGCAGTGAGAGTAACAACAGGAAATAATAATAATAATAATAATAATAATAATAGTAACAATAGTAATAAATGCAGTACAAAATTTACAAAATGTTATATAATTTTAAATTAAATGATTTATTGTATGTTTAGTAGAAAATATTACATAAAAATAGTGAAAGTTGCAAGTAAATAATAATGACAAGAAGAAATAATAATAATAATAATAATAATAATAGCAAAAATAATAGTAAATACAATATAAATTTACAAAATGTTACATAATTTTAAATTAAATAATTTATTGTATATTTAGTCGGAACTAAATGGTGCGAAATAAAAATTTATAAAAAAGAATAGATTACGAAATTGAAGGTACTTAATGAAATTAGCATATTTTAAATAGTTCATTACAAGATTGATTACTATGGTAAAAATGGCTGTAGTGAACGTATACAAAAGTTGGAGCTAATGAAGTGTTTTTTTAGTGATTTGCGAAATACATTTAGTGATGAAGGCTGCCTGATATGAATGAGAATTGCATGAGAATTGCACGAGAATTGCTAGGTTTACGTATGAAATCCCTGGACGGTCTGGTATTATAACGATGGTGTATTTGAGGAAGGGGGGGTACTGCTCTTTCGAAGCAAAACAAGAGATCATCACTTTATTAGAGAAATTAGACCGCTTCAGTAAAAGTCTTTCTGGTGTCACTTCTCTGTTAGTTCTTGTTACAGAATACACACAATCATGTTGAGTATTGAAAGAAGGTTGAACTGTAAATGATTTTTCATCACTGAACCAAATCCTGTGAACATAGAGAAATCTTTCAAAAAGAGTTTGAGACCTTTCCATTCTTTTCACCTAATCGACATCAATCAAGCTGTGTACATGGTGACGTTTGTAAACTTTCAACTGCAAATTTTATTTAATAATGCGCTGAATAGAGCGTCTTGATATTCCTGTTTCCGCTGCAATTTGATATGGTGTTATACAGTATGTGTTCCTGGACGAGCTTCCTGACTTAGAACCACTTCCTTTACCATTACGATATTTGCAGAAGCGTGAGCTTCACTTGGTCTAACATTATCTTCACTTCTTGTAATACTGTACTCCCTATTTTATCACTTTTACGTATAATCTTTTCTACACCAGAACGAGTCCAAGATTTATTTAGAAACATGACCATCAATTTTCTGGCCCCATATTATTTCTCAATACGTCATTGTTTAACTAAAACAAGATCTTCGTCACTATATGAAAGCATGTTTAATAGCAGTTTTAGGACTAACTGCATTTTAAAATCACGTGCAACAAAGAGAATACGAGTGTATTACAAATTCATACCATAGAAACATGTGCAAGTGTTAAAAATAATAGAAATTTTTTATTAATCTAATTTGGCGCAAAAAAGTAAGCTGTTGTGATAATAAAAACAATAGCTTACTTTTTCTGCGCAACTCTCTCTCTCTCTCTCTCTCTCTCTCTCTCTCTCTCTCTATTAAAGTTTTCAGATATGAATTCAGTATCATTATGTTATCATGACATCAAAGGCATCATGCATAATAATATTAGTCTAATCGTAATGTAAAACTGAATTAAAATTGAAATGCTGTTCAAATAAGATTAGTCGCTTTATTAAATTTTAGATGCATAAATTTAAGAGGAACAGAATTTTAAGTTTTGCATGTTTGAATCCTCAAAATGGTTTCTCTTCTTCGTGGATTATCTAACTGAAAGTTTGTGAAAATCCAGAAATAATAAAAGAAACATTGGTTTTCAATCTTCAAAATAATATAGCTTAACGCTTGAATATAATTGATTGATAAATAATATTAAACGATTGATGTTAATAAAATAAAGTACTGAGTGCCAAGCAAAAAAAGATGTTAGTATGGAAGTAATGAAGTATGAAGGACTTCGAAGGAGCTTTAGATAACAGTATCCTTTGGGGTGGGTTGATACCGTATACTAGTATCTGCAACTGGGGGTCTTCCTGTAGCAAAAAATGTCTGGATACGCAATGACAAAATGATGGAGGAGTTATATTGAGTACGTTTCACCGTGAAGTTTTGTATTAAACAGAGATGAACATTTATTTATATTCGAAATTATAAGTCCGACTTTATTATTATTCACATAAACAAACAAAAAAAAAAAATTACAAACTTAAAAGATTTTTCAATTTTGCTTATATATATTAATATATATATATATATATATATATATATAATATATATATATCACCAGTAATCAGATTCAATTCATCTTAAAACAGTAAATGAGGCTTTAACCCCTGCAGCCCCACCATTCCTGCAGTGGTTGGCGACCAATAATCCTATTTAATTTACCAAACCCGGAAAAGCTGGTTTGAAAGATGTCTTTGAAATCATTTCGCAGTTTTATCAGAGCCAAATTTTTTTTCATTTTATTTTAGCTAACAAAAGTCTTAGTTCCAATTCAACATACATTAATTTTGTTGGATGGTTTTGTACAAAGTATTAATTTGCTGAATCTTATTCATATTCCTTGGAACAAAACAATTAGTTTGTTGAGTAACAAAAATGTTACTATATTTTCTCTACCACTGCACTTGTATTATAGCACTAAATAACTCACTGATGTCCTTTTCTCATTGTATCAGTTGCTCGGAGACACTAGCACCGGACCTCCAAGTACTCTTTGAAAAATGAGTCAACTTATAAAAAAAATTTGGCCACAAGAAAGATTGTAGAATTTGAGATCTCATCTCGTGGAAAAAAACAAAAAAAAAACAGTAATCCTTGCTCGCCGCATACTATGCCAAGTTTTTTCAGACTGGTCTATCACTTATCACTAACGTATGACATATTTTGAACTACAGTATAACGGATAGTTACCCCACATTCAAATTGCCAGTTTATCTTTTATGCCCTTTTAACTTTATAAAATGTCGACCATATACAAAACATACATTAAGAAATCTCTTTTGACATAGGGAAAATTTCTTAAATTCGATTTCTTTACATATATATATAAATTATTGAACTCAACAATTTTGCTTTCTGAAGCCAAACAAAATTTGTTAATAAAATTTTGAAAAAAGGGTGTGTTTTAAAATGACGCAGTTTTAAAAGTCTGTTAAATATTTTCTTAAAGTTTTTTAACTTACCAAAATAATATATTTCAAGTGAAAATTTCCCTTAACAATGTTAATTCGTCTGAAAATAGAGGATTCAACATAATTCCATAGTTCTCAGTGATCATACTTTGGCGAAATATGTATTTTTATATACTGAAATACACTCTGCTACTACTACTACTACTACTACTATTTCTAATAATAATAATAATAATACAACAGAGAGTAGCTGAGAAGGGCATATACTGTAAGTGTATAACTGACGAAGGCATAAATTGTATAACTTGTAATACTCTTCGGATACTCAGTTCATGATAGATCACTTGAGAGAGCTATTTACAATACCTTTCTTACAAATATATTGCATGAACTCTGTCTCTAAAATTCGAAGCTGGATGTGTGTGTGTGTATAAGCTGAATATGGAAAGTATTTAAAACTGAATAGGCCACAAGGGTTCACTTGACAGTGCCTATTCGCGTGAGCGAGTGGCCACAACGGATGTATTAAAATAATAATAAAAATAATGGCAAACATTAAAGTTTACGCTTGGTAAATATTTTTAACACGTTCGAATTAATTTGGGACTATAACTCAAAGAGACTGAGGCAAACACCATGAATATATATATATTGGAGAGAGAGAGAGAGAGAGAGAGAGAGAGAGAGAGAGAGAGAGAGAGAGAGAGAGAGAGAACTGCTATAACATAAATTGAGCAACTTTTCAACAGGAATGTTATCGTAATACAGTTGGGAAAAAAAATCACCCAGAATATAAAATTCCAAAGTCTCTCAAAACTACTAAATTAGTTTGTTTTTTGGTTTGCTTTCGAAAATTTATGACTTTTGCTGTAAAGAATAAAATATCAAAAGAAAGAACAAAAATTACTAATTAGTAACTTTTGGGTGTTTTTGAAATTTTATTTCTTCAGTTTTCCTTTTAATTTAGAGAATGTTTACAATAAATTTTTCTTGACAAACTTTTTACCGGGACTCTATAGAGGACAAATCCTAAAGACGAAAATATTATCAAAGAAAGTTTGCTCTAATATTAATAATACAAATAATAATGATAATAATAATAATAAAAATAATAATGATAATAATAATAATAAAAATAATAATGATAATAATAATAATAAAAATAATAATAATAATAATAATAATAAGTGAGGAGGGCCATAAACTGGCACAACACTCAGGCCAACTAATGCGGCCCATTGCTCTAATTTTTGGATTATTTTTATCAGCATCAGCGGGATTACAGTCCTCCACCTCAGTATCTTCATTTTTCCTGCAGGGGAACGGTCTTACCAACTGAGCTGCCAGCGTCCTTAGCTGAGTGGACAACGTCGTTTCCCTATAAACGAAGTGAAGACGCTGAGGTTCAGGGTTCGAGTCCCGATGATCCCGGTAATAAAAAATAATAGTACGGGAATTATAGCAATGAGTCACATTAGTTGGTCTGAGCTCTCTCTGTTGTGCCAGTTTCTGGCCCTCCTCACTGATTATATTGTTACTATATCGTGAGCTAAGGACGCTGGCTGAAAAATACTCTAACCTAACAAAATTTTATTTAACCTAATCAAACGTAACCTAAGCGGACATAATCTAACCTAACCTAACTTAAACTAACTTTCTAACACTATTTTAATAAAATTCCTGTGTACTCATCTTATTCCGTCAGCTGTCTGTACGTAATTATTCGTGTACAGTATACCTTTACATACTTATATGAATTCGCATTCGCGAACTTAAATCGATCGTAATATATATATATATATATATATATATATATGACTTATTATATACGAGGGTAATTCAATAAGTACCCGCACTTTTTATTTTCACAATTTTATTTTCACATCTGATAGATTATAAACACATCACTTCTCAAAATAGTCTCCTTGTTTCTCAATACACTTAGTCCAGCGATCTACAAGCTTCCTAATGCCATCACACACGAATGTTTTTGGCTGTGTGCGGGTGCGGAGCAGTCATGCACCGCCTCCTTCAGGTCATCATCGCCTTGGAATCCCTGACCTCTCAAAGCGTCTTTTAGTGGTCCAGACAGGTAAAAATCCGAAGGTGCTAGGTCTGGACTGTAGGCTGGATGGTCGAGAACTTCAAATTGAAGTTCTTGAAGGCATTTTCTAGTCTGTGCAGCGGTATGAGGGCGCGCATTGTCGTGTAACAGAATAACACCTTCCGACAATCTCCCTCTCCGTTTTGAGCGAATTGCTTGCTTTAACTCATTCCGAAGCATGTCAGAATACGATACACGTGTTACTGTACTTCCACGCTCTTGATAATGTTCAAGGATAGGGCCTCGTGTATCCCAAAACAGTGATAGCATAACTTTACCTGCTGACGGCTGCGCTTTGAACTTCTTTGCAACGGGAGATGTTGGATGCTTCCATTGCATGCTCTGTCGTTTGTTTTCTGGTTCATAGTGATGGATCCAGGTTTCATCTCCAGTGATAATGCACTCCAAAAAAGTTTTCACCTTCATTATGATACCGCGCCAAAAGACGAGAGCAGACGTCCATACGATTACGCTTGTGCTCTTCTGTCAACTGTTTGGGCACCCATCTTGCACAAACCTTGTGAAAGCCAAGAATGTCATGAACTATCGAATAGGCTGACTCTTGACTGATGTCTAATGAAGATGCAACTTCTTTTATTGTTAATCTTCTGTCATCGAAAATCATGGCTCTGGCTTCTTCTTGCTTGAGCGCTGAGCATCTGTCACACATGTCCGACCTTCCTTGAACATTTAAATCCACTCGTACACACATCGCCGTGATAACGCATTATTCCCATACTGAGCACATAAACGCGTGTGAATTTCAGCTCCTTTCACACCTTCTGCCCACAAAAAACGAACCACGGATCTCTGTTCTTCCTGAGAACAAATTAAAAGCGGCGTAGCATGCTCACTATTCGTACGATATGTGACAGCTACGAATAGCTTAAACAAGCCTATACTGTTGCTAGCCTAAATAAGCCTATAGATCTCAGTTTGGCTCGTTACACGAGTATATATTATATATACTATATTATCACTAAAATAAAAACTGCATATACTTATTGAAGTAACCTCGTGTGTGTGTGTGATATATATATATATATATATATATATATATATATATGAATGAGCACTTAAAATATGCTAATGGCGTGGTATGTCTGCATATATAATTGCTCTTATCAGCCATGCTTGCTCAAAGCTATATCCCTGCAGAGTTCATGAGGGTATATATCTTGCCCCTGGTCAAAAATAAGTATGGAGACATTTTGTCCAGCAATAATTACAGGCCTATTGCTGTCGATTCCTGCTTCTCGAAACTACTAGAAAAACTCTTGTTATTCCGATTAAATGATTACCTATGGACATTTCCTAATCAATTTGGTTTTAAAAGATTCCACTCAACTGACCTGTGCATCTATGTACTTAAAGAAATAATATCTAAATACACTGACAGTAATTCAACTATTTATAGCTGTTTCCTAGATATAAGTAAGGCATATGATAGAGTGAACCACCATATTTTATTTAAAAACTAGAAGACAGGAAGGTTCCCATGTACATATTAAATTTATTGAAATTTTGGTATTCCCACCAATCTTTTAACGTTAGGTGAGGCAATGTATCATACTATCCGAATGTTTTGGCTCCCCTTGCGGGGTGAGACAAGGCTCCTTGCTCTCTCCTATGCTGTTTAATGTGTATATTGACGGATTAATTGCTTCACTTAATGAGGCAACAGTGGGATGTTGTATAGCTAACACAAGGATAAATAACTTAGTTTATGCCGATGATATGGTGTTAATAAGCTCCTCTGTTAAAGGTCTGGATCGGCTAATAAAAATCTGCGAAGTGTGTACGCAGAAACATGATATTCTTTTTAATGTTACAAAAACTAAGGTTATGTAATTTCATCCTAAAAACTGCAATCAGCCAACTGACATTAGGTTTAAAATAAGAGGTGAAGTAATTGAGGAAGTACAAGAGTTTAAGTATTTGGGTCAAACTATCACCAGCTCCTTGAGTGATGACTCAGATATAAGCAATCAATCTCGAAGCCTTTGTGCTAAAGCGAATATGACTATAAGGAACTTTTGGTTCTGTACAAGTGCAGCTAAAAACACTCTCTTTTGTACTTTCTGCAGTAATATTTACGGACAGCAACTCTGGGTGAACTGTAAAAAAGGTTCTGGCAGAACCCTAAATTTGCTGTACAACGGGTCGGTTAGACTCTTACATAAATTACCCCCGAGATGCACAGCTTCACAAATGTTTGCTACCCGCAATGTCCCGAGCTTCCTGGAGATAACAAGACGTGTTAAATACAGTCTAACGCAACGAATAAAAAAATCAACCAACCCGATTATCCAAGCTATCCACGAGTCCTGCCGTTTATCCTCTAAGCCCATGGTGACCAACACGTGGCGCATGCGCCAAATGTGGCGCACTGACCTTTCGAAGTTGGCGCATCATGCTTTTAGAAAAATCGTCCTTTACTGAAATATCACTGTATTATACACCAAGAATCATTGTGTGGGAACACTTTAAATCTCTAGGGTGTTATGTCAACAGTAGTAAAATGTGTGAATAAAATTAGAGCAAGAAGATTATACCGACGAGAATTCAGAGAATATTGTGATATGCTAGAATTGGAATATGGTGATCTCATTCTTCATTGTGATGTGCGTTGGCCCTCTAGAGGACAGGTTCTGAACAGGTTCTGGCAATTAAAAGACTGTTTTTCATATCTTCGAAGAGAAAAATTAGTCACCTCAGGAAAAGGCGCTCTTATGTGACAGTGAGTGGCTATTTCATTTAGCATTTCTAGTTGATATGACCGGTCATCTCAATAACTTAAATTTGAAACTACAAGGTAGCAATAATGCATTTAGAATGAAATTAACACTGTTGGTTTTCCAATTAGAAACCGAAAATTTAGACCATTTTGAGCATCTAAAAATGCAGAGCGAAAATAATAACAGTGAAATTGATTTATCAAAACATATTGCGAAAATAAAATTAATGCAAGATTCATTTGAAGCTCCTTTTAGTGAATTTGCCAAAGAGGAAAATAACATCGGTATTTATCAACCCTTTGCCATTACTGAACAAAAAATCAGCGACTTGCATACTAGTATACAGATGGAAATTATTGATTTAGAAACAAATTTCATAATTAAAACTAAATTTGATGAGCTTCCTCCGATCCCTAAGGCTGCCGACATGATCCATTTCTGGAAAATATTGCCTTGCGAACAATATCCAAACCTTAGAAAATTTGCTCAGGGTTACATCTGTCGATTTGCAAGCACATACCGGTGTGAGCAAGCAGTCTCATCTATGAAACTGGTAGAAAATAAACAACGGTCACGGCTCACTGACTCCAATCTAAAAAATCTGCTTTTCTTTCAACAACAAATTTAAAGCCCAATATAGACAAGTTGGCGGGATTAAAACAAACTCAAAATATCTCATTAGAGATAAGATTTTTTTTTTTATTATATATACATTTGTTGTCATTTTAAGATTTTTTTGGCGCATCGGAACTCTGGCACAAGAAAAATGGCGCTCGGTATGCAAAAGGTTGGTCACCACTGCGAGTCAGGTCAAAGCTATGGAATTCTTGGTACGAAAACGTCTGTCTATAGCTCCACTTAACTACGACATTATTGTATTATTTCTAATCAACTGTATATATTTTTATCCTTAGTATGTGAACTGTCATTGTATTAATAATATTTGTCATATGGACTATAGTCTGCCAATAAACCTTTTCATTTTCATTTTCATATATATATATATATATATATATATGCAAATAACTGCAATGACCGCGCAGTATATAAATGAATAGAAACGACATAAGTATTAAGGAACGTTTCTGCACACGAGGAGGAGAGATAACGAAATAATGAAAAATGAGGCGAACCGCCTCATTTTTCATTATTTCGTTATCTCTCCTCCTCGTGTGCAGAAACGTTCCTTAATACTTATGTCGTTTCTATTCATATATATATATTAATCGTATATACTCGTGTACAGGTCGAATTTTTAAGACTGAATTCTTAGACAAAAATTAGGAGGTCGACCTATATGAGGATAACATTTTCGTGGGGTTGAAATCCGTGCACGATAGGGAAGGCTAGGAGCTACTGTTAGCTTCAGACATGAAAAATATTTACCATTTAGTATCAGTAAACAATGAAAACAAAATATGTACCAATTATTAAAATTAACAAATATGTACCAATTATTAAAATTACAGAATGGTAGCACAGCAGGTTATCAGTAACCTGTCTATACATGATGACGTGTTTAAGGTCACCTAGACGCAGTTGCCAGTTTCTAGTTTTTGGAAATGAGCTTTATATGCCATAAAATATGGTGCTTTATTACCCTAATTTGTTGTTCCACTACCCTCAACAACTGGGGTCGACCTATACACGAGGCATATGATAAATTAATGATTTCTTGGCCAAAAATCAAGGGTCGACCTATACACGAGATCGACCTATACTCGGGTATATACGGTATATATATAAGGGGTTCCAAAAACCTTAGCCCCCTATTTGCAGCTTACATGTTTACTTATATCGAAATAGTTTTTAGTGATTATAAAAATATATAAAATTCTCTATTTATTGCAGGTATTAAAATTACTTTAGCTGATAAAGTGATAATATAATGGCTTCTCGATTAATTGGTGATTCGGAGAGGTAACGTGTGATAGATCGCATAGGAGCAATAACATTTCGGAAAGCTCGTGATGCTGGAGCCACCTTTATAACACGTTCATGGGTTGCCAAAAAGTTGCGAAGAAGTGAGGACTTCGTCAAACGAAATTGGAATAAAACTTTGGATGAATGTGAAATGGATACAACCAAATCTGGGCGCCCAAATTTGCCACTCTCTCAGAAAACAAAGGACATCATTGAAAGCGGTACGCGTAAGCGGAAAAACAGCTGTGCTAAACTTTCTAGAGAGATCGAAGTGTTGAGAGGAAAGGTCGTTAGTGGTGAGATGACAGGATGTGATTTGCCCATGTGGTTTGCCCATTATCTTGAAGATTGGGATGTGGATGATTTCATGCATTTAGCTGTCTCCGATGAATTTTTTTGTTTACGTAACACGTCGGCCTAACTACCAAAATGATCGAGTGTGGGCCACAATACCAGATGAAATCGATGACAATGAACATTATCGCGAATTATTGAAAAGTCCAGACTGTGTTGGTGTGTTTGTTTTGTTCACTGCAAAGAAGCTTATGTGGGTGCTGAAGCCAAATGGTCAGATTTGGGATGGACAGTATTTTCGTGATATTATTCTATCCCAGCATGTCATTCCTTTTCTAAGAAACCCAAACAATGTTATGGATGTCGATCAGGTCACATTTATGCACGATAAGGGCCCCTGCTTTAAGGCATTAGCCACTCAACAGTTGTTGCGGAACCATGAGATCGATTTCTTTGGAAATGAAGAATGGCCAGGAAATTCTCCTGACCTGAACGCCTGTGAACACATTGGATCAGTTATAAAGGACAAGGTTGAATGTCTCTTGTTTCAAGAACCTGTAGCAAATCGATTTTCGAAGGATACAGTGACGCAACACATTGAAACTGTTTTAGCAAATTTGCGTAACGATCAAGATCTATTCACGTCACTTTTGGCAAGCTACCCAAAGCGAATTCAGGCTGTCTTGGAAGCCAATGGCGGGAACACCAAGTTTTAATTGTTTCTCATTAAATACAGGATTAAATTCTCTTTTGTAAGGTATGTTTAGTTTTACTGTACCTCTAATGGTTTAGGCCATGGGCGGGGGGGGAGGGGGGCTAAGGTTTATTGGAGCATATATATATATATATATATATATATATATATTATATATATATATACAGGGTGTCCGAGAATTATCTGTACAATTTTTGGCTGTTATTAAAAGTCAACCATGAAGTGTAGAAATTCCAGTTTGTCCCATTTTACAGAGAATCTCATTAAGTTTTTTCTGATACCACGTTTTGACAAGTTTTTTAGAAATGTACGCGGGTGACAGACATTGATGATTTAAAAGCAAGAATCACAGCTGCTATTGAGCGAATTGATGTGGATATGCTGCAGCGTACATGGCAACATTTGGAGTATCGATTGGATGTTTTGCGAATCACTAATGGTGCACATATCGAATGTTTGTAACAACGTTACTTTAATAAAAGAAACTTTTGAAAATACAGATTCTAAATAATCTTGTTTAAGAATTTTACGTGTGTTATCAAGAATTGTATTAAAAGATGAAATTGTACAGATAATGTTCGGACACACTGGAATTTCTAAAAAACTTGTCAAAACTTGGTATCAGAAAAAACTTAATGAGATTCTCTGTAAAATGGGACATGACTGGAATTTCTATACTTCATGGTTGACTTTTAATAACAGCCAAAAATTGTACAGATAATTCTCGGACAACCTGTATATTGGTGATGATCAGAATTCAACAATTGTTTGTCAAAATTTTCGCCCAAATTGGTTCCAAATACTACATACAATCTGATTTCTCTCTCTCTCTCTCTCTCTCTCTCTCTCTCTCTCTCTCTCTCTCTCTCTCTCTCTCTGACGGAAGCGTTAAAATGTCCTGCAAGAAATTATTTTCAGGTCAGTCAATAAATTATGCTTCAATATTGGCTGCTACATAAGGACAATTTCTTGTCCATTTTCAGCAAATGTCAACTAGGTTTTTTAAACTTATAAACAATTTTAACTGCAAAAAAAGGTTTGGCCGAACAGTTTGCATTAAGGGGAAACGTTACTGTGATACTGTATAGAGGGCTAACAAAAGTAAATAGACAATACAATGATTGTCCTGAAGTAGCTTATGAATGGGATGCCAGAACGTGTGTCAGATTTATAGGCTATAATGCAAAGGGGAAAGCAACACCATTCTAAATATAGCGAGTCAATAACTCTGATATTTATTGACTTTTATTATCAAATAAAAACTATGGAAAATAACCAAAGGTGTCTATTTACTTCTGCCACCCTTTGTATACTTGTTCGAGTTTTGCATTGTATTAATTTCAATAAATAACTAAAATCTATTTTAAATTTCACCGATTTTTCATAATTATTTTTTCATTTCCACTATCGTTATCGATGTTTCATAATTCTTAAGGATTAATTTTAAGCAAAATTATGAAGGTTCGTTGATCAGTATTCTTAAATAGCAGACAGTGCAAAATGCTTTTTCTTGTTTGGATATTAAAGTCTGAATTTTAAAAACACACTCTGAGTTTGATATGTGAAGTGATTTTCTGTGACTCGATGAAAGAGTGAACTGTTCTCTTCAGTTTACCTTTCTGAAATTATTCAGAGCGAAGCATAATCTTCCCATACAAGTGTAAAATTCTTACTCATTGCGTGTCGTACTTCTTTTGGCATCTTAATGAAAATAAATTTGCTCTCATAAACGGCAAAATTATTCTCCAACTGAACAGAGGCTCTTTCTTGTCTGATCTTCGGTTCAGGAATATTATAACATACAGTATTTTTATTTTACTGTTCGTGCTTCTTTGTTTGGATCGTTACGGTGTTATTGTGCGACGGAATACATTTCTCCATTTATTTTTCTACGTACACTATTAAGTCTCTCTCTCTCTCTCTCCTCTCTCTCTCTCTCTCTCTCTCTCTCTCTCTTGTCTCCAATGCGAGGACTTACGAAATGTTCGGCAGTAATCTTGGTTTTTCAGTCCGTTTATTTTGGCTGTAAAATGTCTTTGTACGCCTTCTAATTGAATGATATTCCCTTGTTTATCCGAGCCGTAAGCAATGAGCAGTTTTCTTTTGTTTTTGTTTTCGGTTTCATTTATTTACTTACTCTTATTTAGTTTTTTTTAGCCAACGAGTTCTACTTAAATGCAGTTCTGTACTTAAAGACTGTTAGTATTAAAGTATACATCGAACTTAATCTCTAAAGAAGTAACCTGATAACTCTTTAAAACTTAGCCTGAAATACTATCGACGGCCTCATATACCAAAACGTTGTTACAGATGAAAATTATCAAAGAGAGAGGAGAGAGAGAGAGAGAGAGAGAGAGAGAGAGAGAGAGCACGATTGTCCTGTACTCCATTGCCTTTATCATTCTTTTCTAAAATGAAGTCTGTGAGAAGCAGAAAGAAGCAGGAGTCTTAATACCTCAGATTCCCAGTAATTTTAAATCATTAAGTGTTTATTTAGGTAACCGAATCCATTATTCAAAAATACAAACTTAGTTTTAACTAATAATAATAATGATCAGTTTAAAGAAACCTATTCCATTTTGAGTCACCCACAATTTTAAACATCCAGATCTGAAACAAATCCAAAAATATTTCTGAATCTGTATCCCACTTCGACCATATTTCCAGCCTATGGAAAAAAAGTGTGAGTGTGCATATATATATATATATATATATATATATATATATATATATATATATATATATATATATATATATATATATATATATTATATATATATATATATACTGCTGTGCAAAAGTCATAGACATTTTACAGTTTTCCGCTCTGGCGCATAAGGAAACTAAAAGTTTGTATTAAATTTCAATAGTATTTACACCTTTAAAGAAACTAAAATAAAATTTAAATAGCCATATTTATACAGTATATGCCTTGATATAAACTAATAGCAAATGTGTCCAATCTTTTCCTTTAAAACCGCCGAAATTCTTCTTGGAACGGTTTCAAATAATTTTGTTATAAACTCATGGTATAGTGTCTCACGCTTCTTCCAAGACCTTCCACAGATCATCTAAATTGATGGGATTCTTTTTGCTTCTTTTTTATCTAAATAGTCGCATACTGTACAGCTCCAACAATATTGAGATCTGGAATTTGAGGGGGCCACAGAATGCGTTGAAGGAGGACTCTAGCTTCCTCTTTCGCTTTCAAATGAGTTCTAATTATTCCAGCTGTATGTCTTCTATCATTATCTTGCTGTATAAAACGTGGGCCAATAAACCTTGCACGACTAGGGATAGCATGGTGGAGCAAAATCTGTTTGCACCCAGCAGTATTCAGTAAACAGTACCATCAATTTTCAGCAATTTTCCAACACCTCTTGGGGAGATGTATCTCCAAACTTGAATTGAACCTCCTTCATATTTAACTGTTCACTTCAAACAAGGCTTTTTATAGGTTTCAATTGTTCGTCGTCTCACATACTGTTTTCTATTACATTATCATCATTATTACTACTATAATTCGCCAAAAATGTGTCTGTCTCTCTGTCTGTCTGTCCGTCTGTTCGCAGAAAAAACTTTTACGTTTCTGAACCGATTTCGACCAAACTTCGTATGGTGGATGGGAGTGATGAGTAATGAACGAAAATATATGTATGATCAGCCCTCTCCCCCCCCTACAAATTACTGGGCCCGAAGGCCCCAGCACCGCGATAAGACTATAGAAAAGAACTCAGCCATGAAAATCTTGAGCTTCACATTGCCGCCCGTAATAATAATAATAAAAAAGAAAATTTGTTGCTACAGTTTTCAAAGACCCCAACACCGCGGTCTAGTGGATATGCTATGTAACGAATTATAATTCTACGCATCGGCATATTTACCTAAAAAAGACCCGTCTGTAAGACAGGCGGGTTTGATAGTCATACCACAATTCACCGCATGTCCGTCTGTCTGTCTGTCTCTTTTTCAGTTCCAAACGGCTGGACCAATTTTCATGAAACTTGGTGACAACACCCTCTGTGATTGCTGGAGTAAATCAAAACAAAGATGTAAGGTATTAGACAGTATTTTTTTAAGATTCAACTCATTCTGTTTCTCATACAATTACATTTTACCATCTAACAAATTTAGCACCATTTTGTAAAGCCCGGACAAGATATGGAGATCCAGCTACAGTGGGCCATTGGTCAATGAAGGTGAAAATTAAATTGTATGAAACCATACAATGGAAACATGGACGAGAACAAGGACATTGAAGAAGTGGAACAAATGCAGGGAAGAATTCTAAGGGAAATAACAGGAATGAAATGTAGTACCCCATATTGGGGATTATTAGCTGAATTAGGAGTGTGGCCAGTCAAAGAAAAAATTGGATACAAGAAGATAATGCTAATGAACAATATATTAAACTCAAATGAGGAGAGCTTAATTAAAATGATAACCGAAGATCAGTTGAAAAATCCATACCCAGGATGTTGGGCAGAGGAAGTGGCAGAAATGTGTAAATTATATAAAATAACATTAGAGGACTTGAAAATGATGAAAAAAAGTGAATTAAAGAAAAGTGTACGACAAAAAATTAATGAATATTTACAGGAAGAACTAATAAAGAGGAAAACTAAAATGAAAAACTAAGTTTCATTAATGAATTTAAAAGAAAATCATATATTGAAAATATGAAAGAAAGGGATATGAAGATTATAATGGAAATCCGATTGAATATGGAAGAGGTGAAAGAAAACTATAAAGGAAAATATGACATGAAATGTGAGGTATGCAGGAGAGAGAATGATACAACAGAGCACTTGTTTCATTGTGAAAAACTAGAAAACACAGTGGGGGAGATGATGGGAGTAGAGAATAAAAAAAAAACAGAAAGTATCAAAAATTATATTGTAAAAATAATGGAAATTAGAAGAAGCCTCTGTTGACAGTAAAGGTTTAAGTACATAATAGGAGATACAGTTTAGAGGCTTTGCACTGGAAACGTGTGCTGATCCGCAGAATCAAGTGAGCAATTTCTGGAACCTGGAACCTGGGGTGTTTTGTCATGTGAAGCTCAAAATTTTGATGGTTGCTTTCTTTCGTGAATTTGTTAATCTGCTTTTCTGGCTATTAGAAAAATATAAAATTTTATAGAAGCGTGGACTGGTGACCTTTCCTACCATTAAAGTCTGCAAGTAAACCAAGTCCCATCACGATTCTACAGACTTTCGTACACTTTCGTGGAATGAAGAAAATCAATTTGGGCAATAAATTTAGAAAAGAATGTGGTCATCAAAATTTTTAGCTACATATTGGAAGTTATGATAAGTAAAAAAAAAATGTGACACAAGTTGCATTTAAAATTTAATTGTTTCGTGAGCTTCAAGTAAAATCTGTGAAGCTGTATTTAAAATTTAAGTGATTCGTGAGCTAATTGTAAATGTTAAACTCTAACTCGCTTAAAAGTTAAAGGAGGTGGGGATGAAGATAAGTTTGCGGAAGAGCTATTAAGAGTTGTCGGAGGAAAAATTACAATTTATAAAGAACTGGGTCAATTCTCATTGTTCCGACAAATAACTTATTTCCGTTTCAATTACAGCTGTGTCAGTTTCCAATTCGGGTTTGCTGCAGGATGACGGCTAACAACAGCTAAGGTCAGACCCTGAAAAATATTGGTGAAGGAGAAACGAGGAACTTTTACCAACAATTTAAGGTTTCGCGAAGTACTGTCTTAGCTTAAAAAAAAATTGCTTTGAAATTTCGCTATTTTTAATAATGTTAGTCTGCAACAAATTGGATACAAAGTAGGCCATTGGGAAATTTTACATTCACGTAGCATTCTTCTTTGTCAAGAATAAAACATGTTTCCTAAACAATATTCTGGTTATAATACCAACACATATTAGTACCAGGACTGTACAGTAAATATGTATTCCCCGAAGGGTAATAACAGCCTTCTGCAAGAACTAGCAAAAATATTCCGCCTAAAGGCCGAGTTTTTTAACTAGTCCAAATAATTGAAACTTTGACTCGTCTGTCCAAAACACCTTTGACCATTGTTCCATAGTCCAATTTTTGTGTTCTTGTGCAAATTTTAGCTTTTTAGCCTTGCTCCCCTTTCTTAATAGAAGTCTTCTTACTGCAACACATCCTTTAAGTCCTGATTTCAAAGCTGACCTTCGTGCCGTTGATGAATGGACAACGACACCCGAGCCTTCTGCCAGTTCTGTTGCTAATTAACACTTGTCTTCTTTCTAGTCCTTAAAGATAGAAAATACAGCTTTTTGGGTCTTCCAGTCTCGGGTTTGTCACTTACAGAAGATATTTCTCAGTACATGTTGATAATGCTTCGGATACCACACCTTGAAAATTAAGTGATGAGAGCTGTTTCACTCAATGCTTTTCCTTCTTTATACAGAAACGCAATTCTGTGGCGGTCTTCAACTGAAATTTTAACCATTTTGTTTAAACCAAATAGTTGGTCCTGGTAGATCTTTATTTTGCAGTACAAAAAAGTAAACTGAAGATTAATGGATCTGTAGAGAGGAGAAAAATTATTTTTGTAACAACAAAAATATTGCAATGTTTCATCAGTTGTATCTGAATGTTAAATATGAGGGATTAGCTACTACAATACTTAATATTAGCTGCTCATGTACACTTTATTTTGAATTGCTGTGAACACACTGTTTTGAAGATTCTGATCAATGCGAATTAGAGGTTGTTATCAGTTTATATCAAGGCATATTCTGTATAAATATGGTTATTTGAATTTGATTGTCATTTTATTAAAGGTTTATTTGAATTTAATACCAAGTTTTAGTTTCCTTATGCATCAGTGTGTAAAAATGTAAAATGTTTAAGACGTTTAAACAGGAGTGTGTGTGTGTGTGTGTGTGTGTGTGTGTGTGTGTGTATATATATATATATATATATATATATATTATATATATATATAGGGTGTCCCGTAAGTCTGGAGCCATAGGGCAAAATGATAAAAAAGGCAATAAAAACGCCAAAGAGACTTTTGGGGACTGTTTGTGGAATGAGCGAGGATGGTAGCGGCTGTGTCATCGTCGGTGGATGTTCTCGGAGGTCCACTGCATGGTTTATCCCCTATGGATCCCGTTTCCCTGAACTTTGCTACGAGTTTGCCGACACAGCTGTGTGTTATCTGCGCGCGGTCCGGATGCAATCTGTTAAATTCCTCAGCGACCTCCCTCTGATTCCGATTTCCTACGAGCAGAATTACCTGGATGCATTCTTCCTTACTCAAAGACATCATGGGCACTTGCGTAAACGGAAAAACATGAATTACTTATTTTACCCTATGGTTCCAGCCTTATGGGACACCCTGTGTGTGTATATATATACAGGGTGTTTGAAAACTTTCTGTACAAATTGTAATGGGAGATAGGCAACACCAAGACAAACCCTTTTCGTCTATAAGTGTATGTCCGCTGACGTCACCATTCGGCGCGAGAGGGCGCCGCTGCAATTGGCTAAAAGGTGAAGTGGGCTAGACTCGCGCTTGCCGGCCGCGGGCATTCTTAAATCGGACGTAGTACGCGTAACATGTTTATTTAAAGAAGGCATGTTTATTTAAAGAAGGTGCTGCAAGTTGCGACCGGTAGTATCAATGCATGCCCAACAGCGTCGAAGCATTGACCGACGTACACGTCGAAAGATTCCCGGCATTTCGGGAACAGTTCCAGCGGCGACAGCGATTCTTGCTACGAGGTCTTCTTCTGAGTAAATGGGAGTCTCGTACACGAGGTTCTTCATGTGTCCCCACAGGAAGAAATCGAGGCATGTTAAATCGGGCGATCTCGGTGGCCAGGCTACGGGCCCACCCCGGCATATCCATCGGTCCCCAAAAGTGGCGTTCAGATAATCCCGCACATCGTTGCTGGAGTGTGCTGGGGCCCCGTCGTGTTGAAACCACATTCGTCTACGAATAGCCACGGGAACATCTTCCAGCAGTTCCGGCAACGTTTCTTCAAGAAATATCCGATAAACCCGCCCGTCGAGTCGGGCAGGCAGCAGGTACGGCCCAATCAACTTGCCATGGACGATACCCGCCCAAACATTGACGGCGAACCGTTCTTGATGAGCATGCACCCGTGTAGCATGTGGATTTGCGTGCGCCCACACGTGAGAATTGTGCATGTTAAACACACCCTCACGTGTGAAACATGCCTCATCTGAAAACAGCACATAAGCCGGAAAATTAGGCTGCACCGCTGTCTGCTGCAGAAACCAGCGTGCGAATTCCACACGAAGAGGGTAATCCCGAGGTTGTAATGCCTGGACTCTCTGACGATGAAACGGATGTAACTGCTGCTCATGCAACACTCTCCAGACCAGGTCGTGGTTCACACCGAGGATACGTGCAACACCTCGCGTGCTTGCGCTTGGATTGTCCTCAAATCGCCGTAGGATTTCTTCTTCCATGTCAGGAGTGCGCACGTTTCTCTCCCGACCAGTGTCATGCATGTTTGCATGGAATGTTCCAGTTTCTCGCAGTCGCCGATGCAAATGCGCAAACGTTTGGTGGTTTGGCACACGTCTGTTTGGGAAGCGCTGTCGGTACAACCTCACAGCAGCTCTTCCGTTTCCATTGGCAGCCCCATACACCATATGCATGTCAGCCATCTCAGCAGTCGTGAAGCGCTCCATGTTACGCGTACTACGTCCGATTTAAGAATGCCTGCGGCAAGCGCGAGTCTAGCCCACTTCACCTTTTAGCCAATTGCAGCGGCGCCCTCTCGCGCCGAATGGTGACGTCAGCGGACATACACTTATAGACGAAAAGGGTTTGTCTTGGTGTTGCCTATCCCCCATTACAATTTGTACAGAAAGTTTTCAAACACCCTGTATATATATATATATATATATATATATATATATATACATATACAGGGTGTCCGAGAATTATCTATACAATTTTTGGCTGTTATTAAAAGTCAACCATGAAGTGTAGAAATTCCAGTGTTGTCCCATTTTACAGAGAATCTCATTAAGTTTTTTCTGATACCAAGTTTTGACAAGTTTTTTTAGAAATTCCAGTGTGTTCGAAAATTATCTATACAATTTCATCTTTTAATAAAATTCTTGATAACACACGTAAAATTCTTAAACAAGATTATTTAGAATCTGTATTTTCAAAAGTTTCTTTTATTAAAGTAACGTTGTTACAAACATTCGATATGTGCACCATCAGTGATTCGCAAAACATCCAATCGATAATCCAAATGTTGCCATGTACGCTGCAGCATAGCCACATCAATTCGCCCAATAGCAGCTGTGATTCTTGCTTTTAAATCATCAATGTCTGTCACCCGCGTACAAAAAAAAAAACTTGTCAAAACTTGTTATCAGAAAAAACTTAATGAGTTTCTCTGTAAAATGGGACAACACTGGAATTTCTACACTTCATGGTTGACTTTTAATAACAGCCAAAAATTGTACAGATAATTCTCGTACACCCGGTATATATATATATATATATATATATATATATATATATATATCAGAGCTCGGAATTAGGGTTGAAGTGGAATGCAGATTTAGAAATATTTTTAGATTGTGATCCAAATCTGGATGCTTAAAATTTTGAGTGGATCGAATTTGGTTTCTTTAAACTTATTAATATTATTAATAGTATTACTATTATTATTAACTAAATTTGTATTTTTTTAATGATGGATTCAGTTACCTTAATGGACACTTTTAACGATTCAAAATGTCCTAGAATCTGAGGTATTAACCCTTTCTGTCCCAATGATTCCATATGGCATCATCAACAAAAAGTACGCGTAATTTCTCGGATTAGCTTCAATGATGCCTTATGTCATTTGAATATAACAATTAACTGTATAGCAACATCTGGCAGTTTTTTAGATATTGGCCTGAGCATTTAGAACCCAAAAAGAGATGCAGAAACTGTATGAAGGGTTACTCTCGTCTAAAATGCCAAAAGTGTGATGTACTATATCAGTATGTTTAACAAAGGACAAAACTGTTTTAATGCATTCCTTTCAAAGTAGTATGGTTTACCATTGCTTTTATTTGTTTCATTCAAAGTATGAAAGTTATGTTAGTTTCTCTTATTACTTGAGAGCGTCAATGGAATCATATAATTTCTAGTGTAATTAATTAAATAAATTTCTAAACAACGTTTTGTTTATGTTTCCATACCTATTTTTAACATTTTTAAGTGTTAACAAGTGGATTTTAGCTCAAAACAATAATTTGGGACAGAAAGAGTTAAGAATCCTGCTTCTTTATGCTTCTCACAGTTTTATATATATATATATATATATATATATATATATATTTCTTGGAAACACAATAACCCTGTAAAAATGAATAAAAGAATAAAATCCTCAACGTTAAAAGAAATAAAACGCTAGAAACCGTGAAACTTTTCGAGAAGCGACTCTTGTCATCACTCAGGCGGCTAAACTAAAACCAAACAGTGAGAGTCCTACTCTAAAAGGTGTATAATAAAACGTCATGCTTCAGGCAGCTCAAACAGACGGAGAATACTCGAAAAGCAGAAGCAGGAGATTTGAGAGCAAGAAATTGGTCTTAAATCAAGTGGAAAGGTTCCAAGTCTTGTATTGAAATTATCAATATTTTTTATGATGAAGGTCCAGCAAGTTTTCGTTTGTCGGTATTATTAATATTTAATAGTATTGGGCGTTAGTATTATCATTATCTAAACGATAACTATGTAAAACGGGATGTTCGTCAACCGTGTTTAAACTATATTTATGTTGGTAAAGGTGTCTTTTAAAGTTGATAGTTTCGCCGCCGATGTAACTTTTGGAACAGCCTTTGCAAGGAATTTTATATACTCTTGAATTAAAAGGAGAGTTGGATGATAGATTTTTTTTTTTTTTTTTGTAAGAGACGCGGATAGAGAAAGAAATGTATGACACTAGATTAGGTTGAGGGGGGAAGACGTTTTGTAATGACTGTGCATTAAAGGGGATTAAAAATTCTACAGATATGGCCCTACGAGCCGCTAGAAAAAAGTTCTACAATAATACTCCTAAGAACAAGACTTTTCGAGATGCTTTGGTAGTCCCCTTTAATGCACAGTATTTAGCGCTTTATTTGTTTTAATGTTGGGATTTTATTCTTATATATATATATATATATATATATATATATATATATATATATATATATATATATATATATATATATATATATACAGGGCGTCCCAAAAAAATGTGTATACACACTTTAACAGCTGATAGCTCAATTGATGTTTCTTTCTTTCCAAGTTAAACCCATTAGAATTAATAATGGCAGTCAGACTAAGCTTTGAACAAAGGAAATTCATTCTAAAATGCTACTGGAAGTGTGAAAACGCAGTTGAAGTGCAAAGACAGTTTAGGAGGGAGTTTCAAACAGATCCACCAACGCAACTTACCATCACTCGAATTAGAGATAAGTTTGAAGCCGATGGAACTGTTCAGAATGTCCACAAGAAACGTTCCGGAAGACCACGGACATCGACAAGCCCCACAAAGCAAGAAAGAGTACTGGAAACGTATCACCAAAGTCCAAGAAAATCTGTGCGGCAAGCGAGTCGTGAGGTAGGAATTTCAAAATCGTCTGAAAAGTTACATTCCAAGATTAGTCCATGCTATTAATGAAGATGATCCGGACCGAAGAGTGGAGTATTGCGAGTGGTACTTGGCACGATGTGGATGTGGATTGGACGAAGGGGTTTCGTAGAATACCCTCCGCGTTCACCAGACCTCACACCACTAGACTTTTTTTATGGGGATACTTAAAAGACAAAGTCTACGCTATAAAACCTGCAACAGTCGCTGAATTGAGAGCAGCCATTGAACGAGAATGCACACAAATACCAAACGAAATGTTTCGTGATGTTTGCGATTCCATTGCTTCGCGTTATCAGCAGTGCCTGGACCAGAACGGACGTCAGTTTGAAAACAGGCGTTGACAAGACAATTAAATAATGTCTGTAGATTCTATTACATTTTGAAAATGAAATGTATTTTAATAAACACTGCCTTTATAATTATTTAAAGTGTGTATACATTTTTTTGGGACGCCCTGTATATATATTAAACTTATAGATTGTAAGCCCATAATGAATATAATTAGATTAAGTCATAAACTGATTAAAAGGCCTGAAAGAGTGTTCAGGTTTTATTTGGCTTTAATTAATAAGGAAATAATTGATTATGAGTGAATAACAAAAATGCAGTAATTGATAAAATACTGTATATAGGGAAAAAAAATGCTCTAAAATTATAAAAGTCACAAAAAATGATAGACTATGAACTAACTGTTAGCATGAGAACACACCAGAAAATATAATAAATGAATTACATTATTTGGTACACTTCTGTTGAAGTGAAATGTCACAAGATACAGGTTGTCTGCGGTCGCTTAAAGGAAACGAATTTAAGCGAGAACTGTCGTAACTCAGCGAGATAACCTGTAGACCTGCACCAAAGAATTGTCACTGATATAGGCGTATGAGGCGAGGGGGTCTGGGTGTTGCCGCTCCTCCCCTCCCAGGACTAGGGAATTGAGCATTTTCAGGACAAATACTGAAATTTTCAGGGCAGATTTTTCCTGACATTCCTTTTTTTTTTTTACTTCTTGAGGTGAATTAATTACTTGCTGCTATACTTGTAGTTAATAATTAAAACGTAAGTTGAGGACTTACTGAATTCTATATCAACTGCAATGCCGTAGTTTTGCTTCTCATTTAGAAATGTTGTAGCAAAATTTTATCTCATTTTTGTAAATTGTAATGTTTTTTATATCAAAAAGGCTTTAATATATGTTACTTATACTCTAACCTTTGTGTTATTTTATGCTACACATAGTGCTTATGCGAAAATCAGGGCACCCTAAAAATTTTCAGGGCAAATTTTTTCCGACCCCACGAGTAAAGTGCCATCCCATATGACTATGGTCACTGAATTACACAGCACAGTAGGCGATTGAAGTCCTACACACAAAAACATAATCACCAAGTATATATATAAGGCGTGGAGAGCTTCACATATTGATTGGAAGGAGTTGCCTTGAAATAATGGCGAGTTACAAGGTGTAGGTTATAGAAGAAAGGCTTATACCGGTGCTTTATGATCAATGTAGTTTAAGTAAGAGAGCCTAGTGAAGAAATGTTCTCGGTATTGGGATTCAAGAAGGACTGTTTTCAAACTTCAACGATTAAATTTTCGAGACACGAAAAGCCGTTAGGACTTTCGGATCTTTTCCTTTATAGCACTCCCAATTTCTTCTTTTCATTTAGAAACAATTTTGACAGACAACAAAAAAACGAACGAAGCCTCCTCGAGAGAAATTTATTAGCTAAAAGTTGTTTAAATTTAATCGAAACCTACGCAAAAATTATTGAATGCCCAGTGAATAAAATGCCTGGTTACGCCAATTGTACGCCCTTGACGATCGGTTAGGTTAAGTCTCATATTTTCGTTAAAACTAACGAAAATATCACGACTCAACCTAACCAATCGTCAAGGGTGTACAGTTGACCTAATCGGGCATTCAATCAACTAGCGTGATATTTTCGTTACAGTGAAACAATGGGGGTGCTATAGAGGAAAAGCTCCGGACTTTCTAAGGTCTCTCACGGTCTTAAAGAGGTTTAATCTTCGTTGATAAAAACTTTTGAAGACAAAATAATAATGTCATTTAATTATAACTGACGCAGGTGTATGACAGAGCCTTGAACACTTGTAAATGTTGTAAGCGTAAACAATAAAAATTATCTCGAATTCTGCAAACCAAACAGAGGAGGTCTTTGATTAAAAACTAAGGCAGGTGTCTTCAGAAAATTTCTCCTGACGTATAAAAGTGTTCTGATAAACTCCAGGCGCCGAACTTGAAATTAGCGCTATAGCTTTTTGTCTCACACACACGCACGCATATATATATATATATATATATATATATATATATATATAAATATAAAATTTAATACTTAAATCTTTGTATTTTTTTTTAAACCCTAACTTACTGGGGTAGAAAATTAAGACGCCATAATTTCATTACTTACGAAAGATTACCAAAATTTACACCAAGAATCAGAATTATAAAGAAATAAATATCTCTACTAATACAACGGGATCAAGGCCAGTTTATTATTGTGGCCTTGCAAATGTTAATGGAAAAATCCCGCCAAATGATCGGCTTTCATTTGCAAAGCCCGAAGTTATGCGCTCAGGTATATTTAGTCGCAGCTAATTTCTCTCATGATATATTGTTCACCACAAAATGGAAATTGAATTTTGTATTTATGGGGTATTTGCCTCTTAATTTTTAGTGTGGTTTAAACCGTTCACGTATCGTGTAATTGAGTTTTTTAGTATAAACATCCTAATATATATTCAAAGTCATAATTTTCACTTGATTTACCAATATTTTGTAGAAGCAAAGTGCGTATATACAGTGTGTGTATATATATATATATAAAGAGAGAGAGAGAGAGAGAGAGAGAGAGAAGAGAGAGAGAGGAGAGTCGCCGGTTATGCAACTAATGTTGGATTGAGATTGAACCGAATTTGAAAAGAAAGAAAAATAAAATGCAGAGATTACACTATTATAACATAATTTTCCAGTGTTCATTCGTAAAGTCAGTGTTGAAAGCGATGTAACATTATGTTTCTTTTAAAAGTGTCTGATCAAGGTTGATGACATCATCTAAAATGAACAATGATATTAGCGACGCTTAAACTGATGAAGCAATTTTGAAATTCAACAGTGAAATGTTTTCAGCGTTATAGTTATATGATGTACACCCACAAGGGAAAATGAAAAGCGATTTCAAGGTCTTTCGTGTATGTAACAGTACACCTCATCAAGGAATGAAGGAGGAACGCAAGAACAAGAATGCATATATTTGTATAGCGTAAATAAAATAGTCAGGAAGAATTTAAAAAATTAACAAGACCTTATTAAGGGAAAAAGATATTTTTAACAAGATGTGATTCACTTTATACAGTGAAATCGCAAAACTGTCCAATGGACACATTTAAATCTGTTTTGCTGGTGTCTCACTGGACACATTTAAATCTGTTTTGCTGGTGTCTCACTGGACACATTTAAATCTGTTTTGCTGGTGTCTCACTGGACACATTTTTTATAATATTGCGTTCGGACTAGGCATTTAAGACATGCCAGTTGATATAGTAAATCCTGTCGAAGCCAAGTGCCGAGCTGGGCAGGTTTTATGAAATTACGTTGTCCCAAGACAGAACTCGTGAAAACTGACAAAGCTCTGTATTTATACACTTCATTTACGTCGCTTTGTAGAACTTTGGTTTTTGTATTTATTATGATATTAATTATATACATTTGATTAAAAATAGTAACCGATTTTTTATTTTACATTATTACTTAAATACCACATTTAGGCAGATACTCATTTATGAATGTTATATTTTTCAGTTAGCAGTGGACATTAGTTTTTGTGGTATAATAAATAACCTATAAGCAGAGTTGTTAACTCATTTCAAAACCTTCAAAATAATTATTATGCAAAACTTAATAATTTCAAAATTACATTACATTTGTATATTAAATTTTCATTCGGTCATAATTGTACTATATATTTTTTATAAAAGAAGGGTAACTAATTCATTTATACATTTACATGTCCTAGATATTCTTTGTTCAAATAATTCAAATTTAAATTTTATTCAGAAAAGAAGACAAGTGACAAAGTTTTAAAATTTTTAGATATTTGTTATGACTTTAATATATTCACAGTACTCTCGTATGAATAGGCCTATGGAATCATGGCGGCTCTTTAGGCAAAATTAATGGTATTTAGTTTATTTATTAAATAAAAATAGTGAAAGTGGCAAGTAATAGTAATAGAAACAACTTAAAAAATAATAATAAAAAATATAATATAACGTTTACAAAGTGTTACATAATTTTAAATTAAATGATTTATTGTATATTTAGTAGAAAATATTACATAAAATTGTGAAAGTTGCAATTAATAGTAATAGTGACAACAAAAAATAATAATAACAGCAATAATACGAGTAATAATGAATAATGAATAACTTTTATTAATAAAATAAATACAGTATTTTTACAATGACATAAATAATTGTGAAATTAGATTATATACCTATTTTATTTTAAGTTTACAACGTTTACAAAAGTTTACAAAATTAGTTTTTAGCGGAAATTATGTTAAACACTTTCGTAAATATTAAGTTTCGCGGAGACCATTTTTTTGACAGTCTAAATTTGTTACAAAGATCCTGATTGGCCGAAATTGGTCATATGAAATTACTAAGCACTCTAAAATGACCACCTAATCTAGTGTAAGCTGGTCTCCGTGTAATATTAGCCAATACTTTTAATTATAAATCACCATTTACATCCTAATTTGTATTTTCTTATTTGATATGGATAAAGAGCCAACGAAAAAATATAGTATGTCTAATTCAATTTCGACACATTCCATCAAGTATATCCTTGGAGAGAACTGAATTTACTTTACTTTGGGCTTAAAAGTGGGCCGTAATTTCCACGGGCACGCTGGGACTATTAACCTTAGACTGCATAAGCGAATCAAATCATCATGCATAGAGGGGTCCAACTAGACTCCGCTATGCATTCCAGAGTTAAAATAAAAATTGATAAAGGGATTTTCTGATGGACTGCTGTACAACCTCTCTCTGTGACTAGTTCTTCTCCACTGACTCCCAAAAATTTCGTGCGCTTTCTCTCAGAAAGGAAAGGTTTCATTGTGCCATTGAATCTAAAACTTGAGAAACAGTTATTAATACATTAATTTAATAGTTTTTGTAATTTCCTAATCGTTTTATATTATTTAACTAACTTACTTGCCCTATTTAACCGTATTAAATCCTATCAGTTTATATACAGGGTGTGTATAAAGTAACGCAAGTGAAGAGACAAATCTGATTTGAACTGGCTTAAACTAATTTGTAACGCAAATGAAGAGACAAATCCGATTTGAACTGGTTTTAATTTGAACATCTCTTATAAACCTTACTATCAAGTTGTTATAAAGTACATGTAATAAATATTACTTGTCCATGTTAACTTGCGTTAATATAATCCAAATCGGATGTTTCTTCACTTGCGTTACTTTATACACACCCGGTATATTGTGCTATTTACAAACTAATTTGTTTTCAGTGACATGATTTGACGGAAAAGAAGGCGTTATGCCACGTAACTATTAACCCAATTTCTGATTTGTGGAGCAGTAATTCGTCCCTAAACACGTATGAACGTGTTCAAACTTGTCTGCCTGTTTTCGTGCCAGAAGTCACGTAGTCAAATATTTGTTTTTCCAAATACATTTTAGGACTACGAGGATTTAATGCTAACTAATTTATGTTCATATTTTATGTTACAAAAATCATTATCATAAAACATAAGCATTTGTTTGGGCGAATAATCGCACGATTCTTTAATTTGCAGAGTTTTAATCAAAGTGAAGTTGAAGGTGAAAACCGTAAGTCATAAGATAATATGTTGTTAAAATAATATGGATACCAGTAAGAAAGGAACGTGTAATATATATTCAGTTGTGGGAAACAAACGTTCACAATATTTTAACAAACACAAGCTTTTTTTTATTGTTTTTACCCATTCAATTTTATTCTAATTTCATTCCTCGCACAAGAATTAGAAATCCTCGGCTGAGAATTTTTTTAGAAGTCATTTTTCAAATTGATCCATTTGCAATTCCACACTTGATTAGATATTTCATAGAAAATACCCCTTGGGCATGTAGATGCATTACGGCCTCTTTTACCCTTTCTCAAATCAGGAAACTCTTCTCTCGGATTCAAAATTCCCAAATCAGGAAACGTTTTTTTTCTCAACTTTAAAATTGTTTCCTCGAGCATTCCCATTTGCGGACCGAGGATGAAGATGGGAATGACATCGAGTGGAAAGTAGTCGGTTTTCTCGTTTTGGTTCCACATTATTCATTTACGAAAGAAAATAAATTTTAGTCGGAGAAACTTCCCATTCCAATTTTGGTCCAAGATTGAGAAATCTCAAAACAGAAATATCAAGAGAGGTTATTATTAATAACAACTGAGCAAAAATAAAATATAACTATACTAAACTACTATAAATAAGTAATAATATAATAATAATAATAATAATAATAATAAGTTAGTTACTAATTTTATAATAAATATTAAATGTTAGAAACACCTAAAGTATGGCTCGATTCATTAAAAAAAAGGCCAAATATATTCAAACGTTTTAAAAAATTAATCCACACAAGAATTATTTTTATTTAGTTAGAAATTCTTCTATATTCGTTTACTTACTGTTTAACCTTGCCAATACAGAATAAAGGCCCGCATTGCATAGTTATTTTTGAGGTAGGACTTTTGACTCACCCTATATATATATATATATATATATATATATATATATATATATATATATGTGGAATATCGTGCATAAACACATGTAATTTTGCATAATGCAAAATTCCTTCACCAACATTCGAACTCTGGACCTTTGAAGTAGTAATCGCGTTATACCATAGGAATTTGAGTGAAATGCTGTCATTGGCTCGAGGGCAGTGGGGGTTAACACTTAAAACACCTATAGACGCGAAAGCATAGGGTTTTACCTCGGATGTTGAAATAAGTGCCAGGTTGTGATTATTTTTACTTTGCCGTAGTGTAGTGGTGAACATTCGCGACTTTTACTCAAAAGATCCCGGATTCGAATTCTGGTGGGATTAAATTCGCGTGTATATATATATATATATATATATATATATATATATATATATAGGGTGGCGCAAAAATCAGGAACCATAGGCACATTTTAATAATTTGTGTTTTAATATGTGTTTTGTTCTTTCCAGATTTGTTGTTGAACCAATGGCACAGAAATTGACAACAGTGAACGGGTGGAGATAGTTTTAAACTACAAGGCGTGGTAGCAGTCTAGGGTTGCCAGATTTTGATGACCGGATTAAAGGACACTCAAAACGTTTTCAAGCTGCCACTCCCAGATTCTCAAATTTATATATATATATATATATATATATATATATATATATAGAGAGAGAGAGAGAGAGAGAGAGAGAGAGAGAATGATGCTCCCAAAAATTTTTTTAAGTGTTATAGGATAAATATTTATTTCAACATCTTTGATTTTTACTATATTTAAAATGTTCTTGAATATAGACGAGAGCAGTACCACTACTGTATCTAACTAAACTAAACTAATTTCGCCAGTTAGGTAGTTTATTTGTAAAAATAAAATAAATTCTTTTTACTTTTTACTTCATTTAATATTATACAAAAGAAAACAGCAAAAAGTAAAACAAAAATAACTATTTAATCTAGGAATTATTCATGTTGAGCATATTTAGTACTACTTCGAGAAGCCTTAAGAACTTTGACATCATTTTTTATTTTCTCTGCAAAATCTAAACAATTATCTTTAAAATTGAAGTAAATCAATAGTTCGCTCTTAATAAGAGGAAGTGAACATCTGTTTCTCTCATCATTCCACTTTGAGTTCATAGCACTAAATATCCTTTCTGAAAATGCTGAAGTGCCTGGCACTGAAAGAACGTAAGAAATCATCTTGAAAATGTTTAAAAACTTGAAATCAACGCTTTTCAAAAGTAAATACCAACGCCCTGAAGTGCTCGAACAACTTTGAAATTTATCAGAGGCTGATAAAGTTGCATAATTCTATTTTAGTACTGAAACCTCATCAAATAAATCATTCATGTTCAACTTGAGTTTTTCAACCAATTTCAAATGCTCTACTACTTCCACAAAAGAGTTAAAATCAGGGCAAGAGTCCTTAAAGCATAATTTGCTGAGTTTTCTAAAAAGGGTAGCTTGACTGAAATCAAAATGACTTTCTAAATATTTCAATGCTGCATCATAAAATGCTTTAAAATCTTTTAGCACTGCGCTTTTAACAACAGGATCTAATTGGCGAAAATGTTGATGTACTTGATAACCAAAATATTCTTGTTCAAGACGATTTTTAAGTGAATTTTTCAGATCATCCATTACATGGAAAACATCACTAGCACAAGTTTCATTGCTTTCAAGTTGTTTTATTGCTTTGTAAAATATTTCCATTGCATGCATTGTAAAAAGCAAATACAATTCTATAACTATAGGCATTTCTGTAGAATTTTCATCAATTTGAAGAATTTTGGCTAGCAGTTTGGAGATATTTTTCAGATTACTTATGAAATATTGACTCAGAGCATCCCATGAAAGCAAAAGTCTTTCTATACATGGTTGTAAAGAAAGCCATCTAGTTGTTACATGCCTTAAAATTTCCTTAAATTCTGTTTCAGCAAACTCGTGAAATTCTTTAAGGTTATCTCGTCTTTTAGCTGAAACAGAAAAATGCCCATAAATTTTCAAAACAAGGTTTTCAATATCAATTTCCAAATTACTCAATGCATGTTTAGCTACATTATGAATAATGTGAGCATGGCAGTTTGCTTTAATAACATCTTCATTTAATGTTTTAATATTTTGGAATAAAGATTTATTACAACCAAAATTGCAATTGGCATTGTCTGCACTGAAACTAGATATGTTTTTCCAATTTAATCCTAAGTTACTCATTGATTTTTTTTAAACACTCAAACATTCCATCCGCACTTTCATCTGCATTTTCATAAAAATCAACCAAATAGTTTGTAAGACCATTTTCTTTGTTGAAAATTTGAATTGACAAAGGAAACATTTTCATATTTTTTCTATTAGATGCATCAGTCTGTATGCCAAAAAACAATGGTGGATCATGTTGTTTTAATTCATCCAACACAGTCTCCAAAGCTTTTTTACCCAATACATTACAAACAATGGCAGTTGATTTGGTTCTTCCACATGACAATTTTGGTGCGATTTTAGAATCTTTGTAAAGCTTAGAATTTAGTTTCATGCTACAATCTAATGAATTATAAGAGTGGTGATGTTTAATTGAATGAAAAATATGAGCAACTTCAGCTGCAGTAACTAAATCCTCTTCTTTTTTATTCTTTTTTACAAAAAACTTATCGAGAAGATTTGAAGCATTTGCTGACTTTTCAGCCATTATATGTATTTGTGAGTTTTTATGCTGAGTTACTGCTAAAATACCCATATAACCAATTTTAAATACATTTTGGCATAAAAGACATTTTGCTTCAGTTTGAATGTTAGTTGAAGTTAGCCATTTGTACTCTTGTTCCCATTTTTTATTATAAGAGCAAAGTCGTTTCTTCTTCTTTGGAGGGGCATCCATTTTTGATGGCTAAAAAGATAAAATATAGTATTTAAATAATGTCATTTGTCACTACTGGCATATGCCATCATACTCATCTATACTAAGTTATGAAATAACGGTACCGTACCGTAATTCTTTGTAAATGTATTAAAGATTAAAGAAATTTTGAAAACAAAGTCATTAATGAAAATCCAAGTTACTAAAACTTTTACTATGATGATTTGAACACTTTGGAAGAGACATATTTGTTTTTTATTTTTTTATTATACCCAATGCATTTTTCCGCGTACGGGGTCGCGTACAACCAGAAGATATCACATCTTACTGGTCGCTTTTGAGGGAAGAATTTGTGAGTGGGGATTCCTAGCCCCCATCCACGGAACTGCTTGTGCTCCAGAGGAGCAAGCGGTGGGGTTGTAATCTCCCTACACCAATATATTTATTTTTAGAATTTAAAAAAATTAATTTGCAAAGATTTTGCATACATGAACCTTGAAATTTTGCATTTGAAGTAAGCCAGTTGGAGGTATCTACATATTTCTGGCTCTTACGGTCCCAATCATCTTTACAAAATTTCATAGAATTCTGTGTGCAAACACGGCGGGGGGAAAGGGGTCAACTTCCTGGAGAGCATAAAATTAGCAAGAGCCCTTAACGCTATAGTTTACATATCATTAATTTCCAATTTTAATAAGACCGGAAAATCCATTAGGCCTAGGCTAGCCTAGGCCTGCTTGCTTGTATTCAAATAGGGCTTAATACTGTAATAATATATTGGCGATTATGTTTTTTTTTTTGTAGAAGCTGCCCGGGCAAAAATCTAGACCCCTCCCCCTGCCGTGTTTGCACGCAAAATTCTATCAAATTTTGTAAATTTTGCTTTTTACGGTCAGAAAAAAATTCATACGTGCAGACAAGGCGGAGGGAGGGGTCTCAATTTCTGCCCGCGCAGCCTCTACAAAAAAACCCAATGTATTATATGCCTATCAAAAATATTCAATAGGTCAGCAAGTCTAGCTTAATACTTATGACTTATCATATTCAAGATTTATAAGAAAAAAACTCTTTAAGCCTAGCCTAGCACTAAGCTCAACAATATCCATAAAACAAATTTGAACTTTAAATAGAATGGCAAATATGTTTTGCGAATGTGAAACTAAAACATCCTCACCCACTTCAATTTATTCCATTTATTTTCTTACAAACATTTCCAATAAACTAGCAAATAAAATAATTTATACCGCACACTTAAAACACTAACCTGCAACAATCTGCATTGACCTGGTGAGTGCCGAGTGGTGAATACAGATTACAGAAATGAGAAATATTTTCAACTTGGGTTACTAATTAATATTTTGTTCTAATTATTATCGGTTGTCTTTCAGCGACGCAGCGTATGGAAAAATAAGTTGTCGTACACATTTGTGGGGGCACTCCGCTTATTGCAGTAGAGCTCACAGAATTATCTATTGCGGCTACATAGAAATCAATGAGCCTACACTGTTATTAACTTATTAAGCCTTAACGATGCAATGATAATGGTTACCTACTCTGTCAAGGAACAAAACGCAAAAAAATACCTATGTAATTATAATAAATTTCTTAAAGGATTTATTATTTATGATTTTGAAATAGACATAAAAATAGAAATAAAGGACATATGCCGTCCTTTGACGCTTCAATAAAGGACAAGGACAAGCAGATCGAAATAAAGGACTGTCCTTTGAAATAAAGGACGTCTGGCAACCCTAGGTCACCGTAGCACACACCGATCAGTGCTACTGCTTTTAATGACAAACACCCTGAAAGGCCGTCAGTTGTTCAGGCATCAGTTTGAAAACTGTTCACTCGCTTCAAAAAAACAGGAAGTGTTCATGATCGGCCGCGTAGTGGCCGGCCAGAAAGTTCAACCGATGCAGCAACATCACTAACGGTACTCAATCACCTCAAAAACGGCCCACGCATGTCCTTAAGAAAGTCATTCCAGGAAACGGGTGTCTCCAGAAGATCCATTCAACGAATTCTTACAACAAATCGTTTCCACCCCTACAAAGTCCAACTCGTTCAGGAACTGCACGGTGACGACACAGACCGTCGTGTAGAGTTCTGCCAGTGGTTTCTACAACATCGACAGCTTCAACGAAAGATCATGTTCAGCGACGAAGCGATATTTCACCTCAGCGGTCGTGTCAATAGCCATAATGCACGCTATTGGGCCAAGGAGAATCCCCACAGGATGGAGGAAGGACATGTGCAATTCGATCCACGAATTATGGTGTGGGCTGCGCTCTGTAGGGATAGGTTAATTGGTCCGTACTTTTTTGACGGCAATGTAACAGGTGAAACATATCTGCATATGGTGCAAACATTCCTAATGCCCATACTGGACGACATTCGATTGGCAGAACGGGCGGAGATGTGGTTTCAGCAGGATGGTGCACCACCACATTTTGCAACCATCGTCCTGAGCTCTTTAAATGAAACATTCCCAAGCAAGTGGATCGGACGGTGAGAGTCCGTCGAATGGCCACCTAGGTCTCCAGACCTCATGCCTCTTGACTTTTTCTTGTGGGGCCATCTCAAGTTGGTAGTCTATGCTGATCGACCTAGAACCATACGTTCTCTAAAGGCTAAAATCACATCTGAGTGTGTCAAAATCAGTACCAATGTGTTAAGGAATGTTCAAACATCATGCATTCAACGAGTCAGAAAGTGTCTCCAAGTGGAAGGTCACTAATTCGAACATTTATTATAATTTAATAAAATGTGCCTATGGTTCCTGACTTTTGCGCCACCCTCTCTCTCTCTCTCTCTCTCTCTCGCTCTCTCTTTCTCTCTCTCTCTCTCTCTCTCTCTCTCCCTCTCTCTCTCTCTCTCTATATATATATATATATATATATATATATATGTATATGAAAATTTTGGATTGCTTTTTTTCCAAAATCCATTTCTCATATAATAAAAAAGATGTTTTCTCTCCTATTTTTGTGCTTAAAAACCGATTAAAATCCGTACTTGATCTATGACGAATGCTCTGTTCTAAATCACATTAAAAAATGCTCTATTATGGCCATTGCTTATTCTGTGCTCGTAACTATTCTTGGCATTTACTTAATGGCCACAAAATCCATTACAAAGATTTATTTCGTTACACATAATCATTTTTTCTATTAAAATGAAATTTACAGAAAGGACGTTGTATATATATATATATATATATATATATATATATATATATATATTATTGTACTTAGAAAAGGCGGCTGAATATTATTTATACGTGCAAAGAATGAAAGAATTGTGGTGGAATTCTGCTTGAATGATTAGGGCCTAAAAAAATATATATATATACACACTCTGTATACGAGTGTGTATATATATATACACACACACTCGTATACACAGTATACATATTCAATAAAATTTTGTCCACACAGTTATACAGTAGTATGTTTTCAAAAGGCCTTAACCCTATATGGACAGAATTTTCTGTAGGGTTAAGTTATAAATGCGTGGATATGAAAGGTTAGAAATTTGTAACAGTTGTCCATATAGGGTTAAAAATGTTGAGTATTGATCCTATTTTTTGTGATGATGGGGTTGTTTTATCTCATTCGCAACATCTCAAGTAATATAATGGAGGGGCCCATACAGCTTTATGTGGGATCCGAACCACGGGTCGCAACATAATTTAGACATGGAGCAGTGGTCCGCAACCTTTTTCTCACTCGTGGACCCATAAAAGAATATGGATTATTTTTGAGGACCCTTAGCAAAAATAATTTTTGTATTCTAATTTTGTGTGAATGAGAATATACCCTTTGTCTTCTGTGGACCCCTGAAACTCATTCACGGACCCCTAAGAGGGTACGCGGACCCGAGGTTGCGGACCACTGACGTAGAGGATGGTCTCTCATCCAACTACTGACTAGACCCGATTTCGCCTAACTTCGCTGATCGACGGAAATCGACTATTGCCCCGACGTAGTTCTGATTTTATTTAATGTTTATTCCGTGTTTGGGTCATCTGTGACCAATATCTCAGTAAGCAATTTTGGTTTGTGTTTGGATTTATTTTATCCTCATTAATAACCTGGTTAAATAAATAGAATAAGATTTTCTTGGAAAATATCATATTCCTGGTTATGAGATATTTAACAGTGGTAGAATAGAAAGAAGGGATAGGTTCAGTCACAATTAAAATCCGTAATTAAAAAATTTACAGAAATTGATAATATAAATGCGCCGTTCGTTGAAATTAAAGACAACTCACAGACAAAATAAATAAAAGTTTGGATGTTTTACGTAAGTAGCGAACATGATGCTATAATTATGGGAGAGTTTGGAATACGTTTTGGATTTTAAAAGAGCTAAATTTCGTGCCATGAAACTGAAACTTTCGGCCCAAAATTGGAATGAGGCTCTATCGCGTGATAATATTCGTACATGGATTTCTTTTTAAAATTATTTTAAACGTTTAGAATCGAGTAATATCCCATTACGCAAAGAGATTAACGAAATCCACTAAAACTAAATTGCTGGAATGCTAAAACTAAAACGTCGCTTAACGTTAAAAAGGAATGTGCATTTCAACTTTAAAGGAACAAATAATTTGTTCGATGATAATGCGTACAAATTATTGAGAAGGCGAAGCAAAAAATTTATTAGAAAAAGTAAGTACAACTCTGAGCTATATATAGTGAACCAAATTCAATCGAATCCGAAGGATTTCTACAATTATGTTAGGAATAAAAAAGTTGCTTCGCGAATCATAGGCGAAAACAAAGAACAAATTTACGATGACTTACAAATGACGGAAGTTTTAAATAAATTCTTCTCTTCCGTGTTTACTAACGAAAATATGAACAACATTTCCGTCCCTGTAATCTTGCTCAATGATAATCATTTAAAACTTCGCGATTTTTCCATTAGTAAAAGTGAAGTACTCTCAGCCATAGGTAAAATTAATCCTGATAAAACTCTAGGTCCAAATAAGCTCTACCCAAGGGTACTTAAAAAAATGAACTGTTCAATACTCAGCCTCAGCCTGCAGAGCTGGGCACTTGCGTTTTTTTTGCGGTACTGCGGTACTGCGGTACTACCGTGTTGGTCGGTACCGCGGAAAGTACCGCGGGAAATTTGAATGCGGTAGCGGTACTGCTGTACTTTCAGCGATCCTTTGCGGTACTGCGTTATGCGGTACCGGTTTGGTAGTGCGGTAGTAGTACCGCAGTACCGCAGTACCGCCAAAAAACGCGCAAAAAAACGCAAGTGCCCAGCTCTGAATTATTATCAGAATCAATAGTCTCTCTTCTTACTTACTGTATACAGGGTGTCCGAGAATTATCTGTAAAATTTTTGGCTGTTATTAAAAGTCAACCATGAAGTGTAGAAATTCCAGTGTTGTCCCATTTTACAGAGAATCTCATTAAGTTTTTTCTGATACCAAGTTTTGACAAGTTTTTTAGAAATTCCAGTGTGTCCGAACATTATCTGTACAATTTCATCTTTTAATAAAATTCTTGATAACACACGTAAAATTCTTAAACAAGATTATTTAGAATCTGTATTTTCAAAAGTTTCTTTTATTAAAGTAACGTTGTTACAAACATTCGATATGTGCACCATTAGTGATTCACAAAACATCCAATCGATACTCCAAATGTTGCCATGTACGCTGCAGCATATCCAAATCAATTCGCTCAATAGCAGCTGTGATTCTTGCTTTTAAATCATCAATGTCTGTCACCCGCGTACATTTCTAAAAAACTTGTCAAAACGTGATATCAGAAAAAACTTAATGAGATTCTCTGTAAAATGGGACAACACTGGAATTTCTACACTTCATGGTTGACTTTTAATAACAGCCAAAAATTGTACAGATAATTCTAGGACACCCTGTATATTTAATAAATCGTTGGAATCTGGAGAAGTTCCGTTCCATTGGAAACTTGCAAACATTACGCCCATATTTAAAAAGGGGATAAATCTCTTCCCAGAAATTATTGCCCCATTAATTTAACTTCACTTGTTAGCTTATGGAGACGATCGTTCAGGACAATCTAGTTAATCACTTAAAAATGAATAATTCAATTTAAGGTTCTCAGCACGGCTTTCGGCGGAATCGTTCTTGTCCTACCAATTTTCTCGACTTTTTTAATGATATTGTAAATATACAGGGTGACTCACGACGAAATGTTATAACTTCGGGAGCTTATAGCTGAAGTCATTCCCAGTCAAAAACATCATATGAACATAGGTTCGATATTTAACAGTTATGGAACTATGGATGTTTGAATTTCAAGCATGCGCATGCGTGACCTTGAACTGAATTGACAGTTACTCACCGAAACCGAACTAACTACGCAGTAGAGTGTTGTGTTTCACAGCGTGCAATTGATGTTTTGTGCGTTCAGTATGCCTTTTACGTTTTCAAATGCCGAATATGCCGATATGGTGTATGTTTATGGATTTTGCGATGGAAATACTACTGCTGTCGCTGAATACCAGCGACGTTTTCCAAATCGAAGAATTCCGGATCGACGAGTGTTTAGCAACGTTTTACGGAGATTGCGAGAGAGCGATTCATTTCCTAGCGTTACTGTTTTATGTCAACAAGATGTGGTTGAACAAGAAAACATTATTCAGATGGTACAGCCGAGTCCTTATGTTAGTACTCGAAGGGTTTTCACACGTCTTAGAGTTCCTCAAACGAGAGTATTTAGAACATTACACGAAGAAGGCATGTATCCATACCACATAGAGCGCGTTGAGCACCTCCAACTTGGGGATCGTGCCCAATGGCTGGAATTTTGTAATTGGCTCAATGCTGATCGACAATTGCATCGATACATCTTGTTCTGTGATGAGGCCAACTTACTCGCGACGGTGTCAACAACACTCATAATTCACATGTGTGGTCAGAGATGAATCTTCATGCCATTATGGAAAGTAATTTTCAACATCGGTTCAGTGTCAATGTGTGGTGTGGTATTCTCTACGGTCAGCTGATTGGTCCGTTTATCTTCGAAGGTGGTCTTACAGGTGACATTTATCTTCGATTTCTGCAAGACGAACTGCCGCCACTGTTAGAAGATGTACCTTTACAAGACGGAGCTCCTCCCCATTTTAGCCGTGCAATGAGAACGCATCTCGATGGTCGCTTCCCTGGTCGATGGATTGGTCGTGGTGGTGTACAAAATTGGCCATCCAGGTCTCCGGACCTAACCCCTCTAGATTTTTATCCGTGGGGGCGCATGAAAGAGCTGGTGTACCAGAGAAAAGTGGAAACACGAGATGCATTGCTCCGTCGCATTTTGGATGCTGCAGCCCTCATAAAGGACAATCGTAATGAACTAATGCGAGTTACTCGCGCGATTCACAGACGAGCCGGGATGTGTATTGAGGGCGAGGGTACTCATTTTGAACAGTTATTGTAAATTCATGAATAAAAACTTTAGCAGCTATTTGTTCCCTTAGTCTTATTTTTAAACATTCAAACATCCATAGCGCCATAACTGTTAAGAATCGGACCTATGTTCATCTGAAGTTTTTTACTGGGAATGACCTCAGCTATAAGCTCCCGAAGTTATGATATTTCGTCGTGACTCAACCTGTATATGACGAGAGTAAAACAGTAGATGTTATATATTTCGATTTTCAAAAGGCGTTTGAGAAAGTGCCCCAAAGGAGATAATTAGCTAAGCTTCGGTCTCACGAAACTGATGGTAATGTTAAATGGACTGAAAATTGGCTTAGCGGATATAAACAAAGAGTTGTCATTAATAGCAAAGCGTCTCACTGGAACATTGTAACTAGTACCATGTCTCACGGATCAGTTCTGGGACCAGTTCTTTTTATTATTTATATCAAGACATTGACATAGTAATTAACAGTATAATTTCAAAATTTGCGGATGATACCAAACTGTGGGAGGGACGAACAAAATCAGTGGCAGAACATTTCCAGATTCGAGAAGATATCAATAAATTACTCGAGTGGGTTGAAATTTGGCAAATTAATTTTAACATAGATAAATGTTAAAACGTTGCATATCGGTAGAAACAGTGTTAAAGGAAAGTATTCTCTGCACGACAAGACGCCAACGAGTGTTACGGAAGAGAAAGATTTAGGTATTATTGTTGCCGATACTCTTAAACCGAGTAAGCAATGTATTGAAGCGGTTAGAGAAGCGGAAAGAGTCTTAGGACATATTGGTCCGAATTTAAGTCCGAAAAACCAATGTTAACATTACGCAATTTCTAACTACGTCACCACCTGGAATACTGCGTTCAGTTCTGTCCCCCATATTTACGACAGGATGTAGACAGAATGGACAGACTGCAGCGACGTGCTACCAAGATAATTCCTAGACTTAGAAACAAATTAGAAATGTTAAATTTATTCTCACTTATAAATGTTGTATTCGAGGAGATATAATCCAGGTCTTTAAAATGATTAAAAGTTTTGATAACCTCGATACCGAAAAATATTTCACCTTCAGAAATGCAGATAGAACTCGCGGTAATAGACTGAAATTAGTGGGTAAACATTTTAATTCGAATTGTATAGTTAATTTATGGAATGGATTGTCAGCCACCGCAATTCAAAGTAATTCGGTCTAGTCCTTTAACAAGAGACTAGATGCTTATCTTGCTTTACATCCCCAGTTAGAAACATTTGTTAGCGATTAAAATTAAAAGTATTTTAGAAACTTAACTCGGATTATCTCCTCTCTGCTTCAAAATTTTACTTATCTTTAAATTTCCTTCCTTTCTTTCAACCTCTCTTCTTTGCTTTGCTTTAAAATTTTCACTTGTTTTTAAATTTTCGTCTATCTTTCAACTTTCCTTCTTAAACAGATAGCCTCGTAGGAACCAGCAGGTCTGTTGGTCTGTTGCTGTTTGGCGTCATTTTTATTCTTTTGTGTAATTACAGTTCTGACCCAGCTTTACATTTCACATGTGGTCGACGCCAATACCAAATATGAAATTACTCCCTCACAATGAATAAATCATGCGATGTTCTGTAATAATATTTTCGTGCATTGTTTAAAGCTTTAGATAATCATGTAGTCATCATAGTATCTAAAGGCCACTTAGCTTTATATAGAGGGTGGCGCAAAAGTCGCGCATCATAGGAATGTTCAGTGTGACTATATGTACCGATTCATCGATTTGTTGTACCTGGTATTCTATACATTAAAACCAAGCTTACTCTCTCGTCTATTGTTAATTTCGCAGCCATCCCCTACCTAAAAGAAAAAAAAATATTATAATCAACACTGAAAATTCCTATGATACGCGACTTTTGCGCCACCCTGTATATCGGCTGATTTTTTTTAAACATCTGACACTTTAAAAGGTTTGTATTTGTTTTTATTAAGTGAAATAAAAACATGACATTTTTACTGTATCTTCTCTGCGGATGGGAATTAGTCCATTAGTGCAAAATATCCTCTATGTGATGCCCTCTCAGCTCATTAACTTTTCGCACATGAACAACAAAATTGTGCATTATTCTGGACACAGCATCTGTTGAAATCTGAGAAATTTCTCGTTCAGTTGATCCTTTCAATTTTTCCATTGTGTGTAGATTCTGTGCAAACACCATCTTTTAAATAACTCCTCAGATAAAAGTCACATGTGTTTAGGTTCTGGTGATGTCCGTAGCCATGATATTCCTTTATCATAAATCACAAGAAATCTTCAAGACAGGACTCTTCTGTCGAAAGTATCGAGTAAGTATAGTGAGATACTGTAAGAGGACATCACAGAGAGAGTGTTTTGCACTAGGGGACTAATTCCCGATGCGTAGAGAACGTACAGTAAAAATTTCATGCTTTTATTTTATTTAATAAAAAAATACGGTTAATATTCGATTTTACTCCCAGTCACAAGCAGTTGAACAAGTACTATATATTGAATTGCCATTAAAAACTTACTAAAAAAATATATATTTTATGTTGTGCAAATTTGTTGAAATTTACTTTTTTTAATAAAATATATTTCCTGTTTTGGCTATAATGTACTTCTTTTCATAAAATATTTTTCCTGATTGGGCTATTTTTTCGCTACTCTGCGACTTAATTAGTTTGTTGTTTTCTGTTCTGGCTATTTTTTTTTCTAATTGGATTCAGTTTAGTGGTGTTTGTGATAGAATTATGACGTGCCGTTCGTGTGAATTCGACTTTGAGAACTTGATTCGTCATGTGCCCTTGATGAAGACAAAGCATTGAATGTTTTTATCAATTACGGTGTTATTCTCTCATCCTTAACTTGCCCAAAATGTGACAGTGAGTGCCTAATACGAAAAGATCAGAAGATAAACTTATTTAGGTGAAATAACCAATATTAACCTGTTAGGTTAATTGAATGCCCGGATAGGTTAATTGAATGCCCGGTTAGGTCAATTGAATGCCAAGTTAGGTCAACTGAATACCTGGTTAGGTCGACTGAATGCCTGGTTAGGTCGACTGAATGCCTGGTTAGGTTAATTGAATGCCCGGTTAGGTTAATTGAATGCCCGGTTAGGTCAACTGTACGCCCTTGATGATTGGTTAGGTTAAGTCGTGATATTTTCGTTAGTTTAAGCGAAAATGACGAGAGCAAACTTTTCTGGTTAATTTTGAGGTGTTTTGCACGTTTCCTGTGGTAATGCCTCGTTTACGAGATCTCGTAACATGAACATATCCGATATGTTTATGTTACGATATCTCAAAAACTACGCATTTGCACAGGAAACAATGGCAGATTCGCGCAAAGCACTTCAAAATTGACCAGAAAAGTTTGCTCTCATTATAAAACCAGACTGGAAGTAAAATCGAGTATTTACCAAAAATACAAACCTTTTAAAGTGTCACATGTTGAAAATAATCACCCGATATACCTCGTTAACCTCGTTAACGAGGTTCCGTGTGTTGGTCTCTTCACACGAAGGTCAAGTTGGTGGCCCCGCCTCTAGGCCTGGCTTCGTGGAGGAGCGAGTTGCTTTCTTGCGCTTTCCACCGGACATAGCCAGGTACACCCGGCTTATCTGGTACCGTCATGAGCCAGGCATCTAGTCTTCTCTTGAAGACTTCAACTTTGACCCCTGTAACGTTTCTGAGGTTCTTTAGAAACTGGTTAAAAAGTCTTGGCCCCTGACAACCAAGCTATTTCTCTTCAGTGTTGAAGAGGTTCCTTGTCAGGCCTTTAATTTGGGAAACACTACACATTCTGCCTTTCCTATTTTCCAGCGTTATTTGAATGGTAATTGGGTTTAGTTTGAGGCTTGGTACCAGTTTTTCGATCATTTTCCATATGTAGATTATGGTGTACCTCTCTCTTCTGCTTTCCAGGGGGTACAAATTTAGTTTACGTAGTCTTTCCCAGTAGTTGAGTTCTTTGTATCCATCAATCTTTGCTGTGAAATGTCTCTGCATGTCTTCTAGTTTATTAATTTCTTCCTTTTTATATGGGGACGTCAAAACTGAGCAGTATTCAAGTTTTGGTATAATCAGTGTTTTTAGCAGGGGAATCATTACCGTCCTGTCCCTTCTTTTGAACGTTCTTAGTACCTGTCCCACGACTCTTTTTGCTTTATTGATCGCTATCTGATTTTGTGTTTCGAATTTCGCTTTCCCAGATCGATCGCATTCCTGCTTCCCTGAATTTCCTGTCTATCTGGAGCATAATATGAAGTCTGTTTAAGTTCCTCATTTCTACCATATCTCAAGAGCTGAAATTTCTCGGTGTTAAATATCGGTGTTAAATGTCTGATCATTTGTATATTTTGTTCGTGTCCCTCTGCAAGGCCTCCACTTTATTTGCATCGCTGATTTTTCTGCTGAGCTTTGTATCGTCCGCAAAGGATGTTACTATACTGTTGTTGTTTACGCCACTGTCTATGTCTGTTAGCATGATAATTAATAGGAGTGGGGCCAGTACTGCACCTTGTGGTACTGAACTGGGTACTTCCGATTCTGATCATGATATACCTTGAATTTTGACGATCTGTAGACGTTCTCTGAGGAAGTTGTAGATCCATTTTCGGACAGTGACTGTTATTTCCATATATTTCATTTTATGTGGTATTATACCATGACCGCAACTGTCGAAAGCTTTAGCAAAATCCGTGTATATGACATCGTAGTTTTCATTACCTTCCAGTGCATCTAAAATATTGTTATAGTGCTCTGTAAGTTGTGATAGGCATGATCTTCCTGATCGGAATCCGTGCTGATTTTCATTGAATCTTTCCAGTGTCTCCAAGAAGTCGTAGATTTTCTCTGTAACTATTCTTTCAAATACTGTGGCGAGGTGGGACGTCAATGACACTGGTCTATAGTTCTTTGCTTGAGATCTATTCCCTCCTTTATATACAGGGACAATGATTGCTCTTTTCAAGATGCTCGGTGTTTCCCCAGTGTCTAAGGATCTTCTCCATATCCAGTAAAGGGTGTAGCTATTTCATTTTTACAGTTTTTAATCAATAATGTGTTTCAGTTGCCCGGACCTACAGCTGAATGTGATTTCACTTGTCCTATAGCTCTCGCTACATCTTCTGGGGTAAAATCAAAGTCTGTTATACACTCTCCTTGCAATTTATCTTCAAAGAATGCGTCTATGTCAGGTATCGCTTTGTCATTTTTTGGGGTACTGAAAACCGAGTCATACTGAGCTCTCAATGTTTCAGATATTTCTTTTAAATCGTCCGTTAGTTCATTATTTCCTTTCCTTAAGTGCCCGATAGTGACGCGCGTTTTTGTTTTCCTTTTCGCATAGCTATAGAAGTATTTCGAATTTTCCTTTATTGCTTCTACCGCCTTTTCCTCTTCCCTCTCTGTATGGTCCTTAATCAGGGTTTGTATTTCCCTATCGATACCCTCCAGGTTTTCTTTTATTACTTTCCTGGTATTGTTATCTTCGCATTTGGCTAACTTCGCCTCCACTCTCTTTCTTTTGCGAAATATTCTTCTCTTTTGCCTCTCTGGCCAGCTCCTCTTTCCTTTTGGATGTGATTTCGGAGCATATTTTTCTAAAATTCTCAGTCTCTTCTTCCAAGGTTGTTAGCATTTCCTCAGTTGTTTTATGCTCTAAAAACTGCTCTCCACTCTATTTGGGCCATGTGTGATCTGATTGTGTCTCAATTTATAGTCTTGGAATTTAAATTAAAAGTCCCAACTTTGCTTCTTTCTTCAGTATGTGTATTGTCTCTTAATGTTATCGCCATGTTTGTTGATATCTCGATTATGTTGTGGTTTGAGGTAATAGTTGGGGTTATTTTTATATCAGCAATCAAGTTCGTGTTATTCGTGAATACCAGATCTAGGCAGTTATTTTTTCTGGTATTTTCTGTTATCTCCTGTGTCAGCAGAAACTCATTTGTGAGAGCCATCAACATTTTTGCTTGCTCCTGGTCCTCTCTTTTGCCCCCCTGTCCTGGTATATATATATATATATATATATATATATAATATATATATATATATATATTCCTATCCACCTTTTTGTAATTTATAAATGGGAAGTTAAAGTCTCCGCAAAGCATTATATTGGGGGGTGGGGGGTGGAGGGTTTATGGCCTTTATTAGGTTTCTGATATTAATAGCCTCTGAGAATTTTTCGGTTCGAGTATTTGGAGGTCTGTAAATGATTATCAGTATCACGTTTAGTTTTTTTATTTTTACTGCTAGGAGTTCCACAAAGCTGTCTGATTTACTTATTATCGTCTCTGTCATATGAACTTCATGTACATATACAGCACAGCCACCTTTACGTCTCGCTGTTCTATCCGCTCTTAGTAAGTTGAAGCCCTCTATATTTAGCTCTTTCTCATCAATACAATGTTTGGAGTTTTCACAATTTCCTTGACAATTCTTAAGATGAGTTTTGTGAGGCATGCGATGTCCGCCCTTGTTTCGTCCATAAATCCTTTCAGGTACGAAACTTTGTTGAGTGATTGGTTTGGTCTTATTCTTTGAATATTAGCAGGACAATATTTATGTTCTTTGTTTTTCGTTGCCCCTTGTGTATTTCAAGTTCGTTTTCCTTCGGTTTCGCTTGTTTCGTTGCCCTATGGTCCCACGAGAGACATCCGTTTCCGCCTGCCTGTTCTGGTAGCTTCTTGCCCGGAAGCGGTTTGGCTCGGTGGTTTCCAGTTGTGTCAACTGCATGCGTTGAATGACATTTAACAGCCGTATCGTGTCTGCGATGTTGAAAATTTTTTTTGTTCGCTTATTGTGTTCTTATTGTTATTCCTATTGTCCTTCAAACTTTGTTCTTTGTCCTTTGGGTTCGTCGGAAGATGTTGATAGTAGCATTTTTTTCCGTATTTGCAGGTTCCATATTTTGTGTAAATCCTGCGATATATATATATATATATATATATATATATATATATATATATATATATATATATATGATACACACAGACCGTGCATTGAACAAGGAACTCTTCTGGGATAATTAAATCCACTATAGTCCGAATAAGTAATGGTAAATGACAAATACCATAGTTTTTCTTTTTCATGATGCAAGCCCGACGTGGGCAACGGGTCTCTCGCAAAGAGGTCCCATAAATATAGCTTCCCTCACCAGCTATCTGCAAAGCAGACAGGATCCAGCTTTGGGACAGGATCTAGGCCTAGGGTTTAAAGCAGCCTAGCCCCACTACATTTAGAACCTCAATATAAGTAAAAGACTCGTTGCATTCTCGTCGGATTGAATAAATCAAAGAAAAAGGGGTAACTATTATATTTTTAGTCAAAACCAAAACTTAAACCTCAACTGGCAGAATTGAGCGTCCACTTTTCAAGGCACATAACATGTCCGTTTCATGATGGGAATGAACTCAGAATGGCTCCCTGAGTTTTTTATGATACACACAGACGTGCATGGAACAAGGCACTCTTCTGGGATAATTAAATCCACTATAGTCCGAATAAGTAATGGTAAATGACAAATACCATAGTTTTTCTTTCTGTCTGCTTTGCAGATAGCTGGTGAGGGAAGCTATATTTATGGGACCTCTTTGCGAGAGACCAGTTGCCCACGTCGGGCTTGCATCATGAAAAAGAAAAACTATGGTATTTGTCATTTACCATTACTTATTCGGACTATAGTGGATTTAGTTATCCCAGAAGAGTTCCTTGTTCCATGCACGGTCTGTGTGTATCATAAAAAACTCAGGGAGCCATTCTGAGTTCATTCCCATCATGAAACGGACATGTTATGTGCCTTGAAAAGTGGACGCTCAATTCTGCCAGTTGAGGTTTAAGTTTTGGTTTTGACTAAAAATATAATAGTTACCCTTTTTCTTTGATTTATTCAATCCGACGTGAATGCAACGAGTCTTTTACTTATATTGAGGTTCTAAATGTAGTGGGGCTAGGCTGCTTTAAACCCTAGATCCATGTCCTAAAGCTGGATCCTGTCTGCTTTGCAGATAGCTGGTGAGGGAAGCTATATTATGGGACCTCTTTGCGAGAGACCCGTTGCCCACGTCGGGCTTGCATCATGAAAAGAAAAACTATGGTATTTGTCATTTACCATTACTTATTCGGACTATAGTGGATTTAATTATCCCAGAAGAGTTCCTTGTTCCATGCACGGTCTGTGTGTATCATAAAAAACTCAGGGAGCCATTCTGAGTTCATTCCCATCATGAAACGGATATGTTATGTGCCTTGAAAAGTGGACGCTCAATTCTGCCTGTTGAGGTTTAAGTTTTGGTTTTGACTAAAAATATAATAGTTACCCCTTTTTCTTTGATTTATTCAATCCGACGTGAATGCAACGAGTCTTTTACTTATATTGAGGTTCTAAATGTAGTGGGGCTAGGCTGCTTTAAACCCTAGATCCATGTCCCAAAGCTGGATCCTGTCTGCTTTGCAGATAGCTGGTGAGGGAAGCTATATTTATGGGACCTCTTTGCGAGAGACCCGTTGCCCACGTCGGGCTTGCATCATGAAAAAGAAAAACTATGGTATTTGTCATTTACCATTACTTATTCGGACTATAGTGGATTTAATTATCCCAGAAGAGTTCCTTGTTCCATGCACGGTCTGTGTGTATCATAAAAAACTCAGGGAGCCATTCTGAGTTCATTCCCATATATATATATATATATATATGTATATATATATATATATATATATATATATATATATATATAACAAAAATGGCCCTCTGAATGACCTCTTGAATAAAAGTCGCAAGCGCTACCATTCCTGTGGGGGCATTTTTGTTTCATACAAAAACCATGCGTGCTCATTTGCGTTATTTTATATACCTTGGTCAACCTTGGTTTTGCTTCCTCCCGAATTGTTCATTCTGACGAAGGCCAAGCTTGTTGCTCCGCCTTGGACCTACAGCTTAACGTGGAATCCGAACCACGACCCACCACGGGTGGTCAGAAATTACGAAGTCCTTGCCCGGACTCGATCTCACGACCTCCCGATCAGCAGCCCAATGTCTTAACCACTTGGCCACCCAGGGTATCCATTTATCTACCTACCTATTTTTACTGGAAAGATAAACAGCTGAGTAAGCTGTGCGCCGTCTGCTTTCCTAAGGAATCGAACGCGGGGTCGGTGGATTCGTAGTCAGCGATGTTAACCGAGGTGCAATATATATACAGTATATATATTTTTTTTCACTGTTTTCGACACCTATCTGCCTATCTAAATAGGTAGATAAATCTATTATCAGGTAGTAGGTGGAAGAACGTCTTCTCTGTTCTTTACAACACTTTAAAATTTAAAAGGAAAAGGTTCGTAATACAGTCGAACACGCTGATAACATTGCGTTTGATTTTGCAATACGCAAATAACACGGTTAAAAAAAACCCAGGACAGTTATTTTTATTACGCGGGCCAAGACGCGAATAACGCTGTATTTTTTTTAGCTAAACGGGCAAAATTCAAGGCAGACGCCTAGCAACCGCGGACAGACGCGAACCGAAAGCTCGAGACTGTGAGTGAATAACGTGTAGTGTGATGTGAATGGTCACTGTTGTAGTTTATATTTTAATATTTTATTGGCATTTACATGTCTATTATGCGTTTAATTAATTATTATTAAAATTTATCTATTGCACTGCTGCATAATATAACTCTTAATATTTTAGGTAAATGTCGAATATTTTGAGGTTTTCGGAACCAACATATTTTTCCCATAAAAGCTTTAACCAAAGAAAACGCGGACCGCGATATCGCGGAGGTTTCTCAGAACGTAAATCCGCATTATTAATGTATCCTACTCTATTTAGGTGTCATTTCATATGCCACCAAATTACGGTGTTCTTATTTCTATGACATCATACAAAAATATTACACATCCAATGGAGTGAATTAAATTACATTTTTAAGGAAACTGATGTGTAAGTACACTTGCCCTACCACTCAAAACAGTTTTCAGTGATCTGGGGCTGGCCCCAGATCTGAAGATGGATTAACTTTTTCCTTCCATTTGTAGATAGAATTTCTCTTCGTTCGCGGGGTGTAAATGACCCAACGTGGTTGAATGCACCATAAGTAGACCTATAAATAATAAAATACACTTTTCAGTAATATCAGGTAAATATCAATATATTCTAATAATAGTCAAAGATATATTCATAACACAAAAGTGTTTTAAATATTTACAAATCAGACAGTTTCACTTTTTCCTTGAAAATGAAATTTAATATCTCTATTACAAGTACAATATTTACGCGTGATATCAAGGAAATAACTGCAGTATAAATATGAAGAAAAATTTCCTTTTAAGTTTTAAATTGAAAGAACAACTTCGCCTATACACCTATTCAGCGTCGAGCAGCATGCAGTATCATTGCCAAGCATATGTACTGACTATATATACGAGTATATACAGTATATGAAACATTTGGTTTTTGCTTCCGCCCGAATTGTTCATTCTGACGAAGGTCAAGCTTGTCACCCCACCTTAGACCTAGAATTTAACGTGGAATCCGAAATATGTCTCACCAAAGGCTGTCAGAAATTACAGTCCTTGCCCGGACTCGATCTCATGACCTTCCGATCAGCAGCCCAGCGTCTTAACCACTAGGCTACTCAGGGTACTCATTTGTCTACCAACCATTTTTTTATTGTGTGGAGGGATAGACAGCTGAGTTTTGCTGCGCGCCGCCTGCTGTCACCGGGTCTCGATCCTGGAGCTCGATCCCGGGGCCGATGAATTCGTAGTCAGCGATGCTAGTGGTTAGCACGTCTGACCGGCAATCGGAAGATCCTGGGTTCGATTCCCGGGCGGGTGCCTTATTTTTCATTTGTTTGTTATTTCTCTTCCTCGTGTGCAGAACACTCCTCTATACTTACGTCGTTTCTATACGTTAATATACTGCGCGGTCATTGCAGTTATATGTATATATATATATATATATATATATATATATATATATATATATATATATACTATATTTACTGATTCTGGATTTGAGGGTATTTTTGCATTTATGGGGAGATTCAGTTTCTCCGTTTCCGATTCCAATTCGAAAAATTTTTCAGGATTTTAGTTTCAGATTTTTAAATTTGATAGTGATTCCACTTTTTCACTGGATTAAAACAAATTTGCACTTTTGGGACGTCTTTACAGTTAGTTTTTTTGTTTTTATTTCAAAGATTTTTCGTATTCATTTTCGAAGATTTTATTATCATAGTTTGTCCATCCTTTGAAGTTTACCTAAAACAGCAATTGAAAATCGTTTGTAGGAAATTTTTACGAAATTTTGGAACAAATGAATGTTAATCTATTCTTAGGTGTGATGAGAAAACAGAGACGCATTGATTCATCTGATCGTGATGTGAAAATAACAGAAAACAGATCAGAACATAATCTACTGGAAACAGCAGTTATGAGCAAACTAATGTGTAATGAATAAGAAGAGTACTTTGGATATGATAATATGTGAATCGTAGAATAAGCGAAACAACTAACTGCCTACGTGTTACAAAAATTTAAAACCATTAAAAAGGTGAAAAGAATACTGTGGAAGAAGAACTTAAAAAAAACAGACATGTTAGGAACACAAACGGAAAATAAAACATTTCAAGAGATAAGTTTTTGTTTTGATGAAATTGTCTAACCTTCTTCCCAACATTTAAGGTCATACGATGGAGGGGACCTAAAGCTTTACGTGGGATCCGAACGACGTTTAACTTCGCTGACTGAAAGGAAGCAGTGCTACGACATTAGTCACGATGGAGCCAAGAAACAGTGTAGTAACCTACATAATGAAAGGGAATATTTGATGAAAAGAGAAAACTGTTGAAAGGTATGCTCATTCACATTATTAGTATTCTGACATGAATATGAGACTATGACAAACAAAAGCTTTTGGCGGAAAGTGTTCAAGCAATTTATGAATAGTTTGGTATAGTTTGGTAGCGAGTTGATGCCTGTCGTACTCTACATGAAGCCTTTTGAAAATATTGGATAATTAATTATATGAACTTTCATTTTCGTATGACTGAGGATATTGGAGAAATAAACTCTATAGATTGGCACTGTCCTGATTCCCTATAACCGTATACGCTCATCGAGGGGAGAATAAGTGGATCAACTGTATTTTACCTTACATCTTATAGCATGTTGTTTAAAAAGTTTTAGTCCATTTCACGGTCATGTATATGGGTCTTACTCTATAAACTTACAAGAAAGGTTCCAAAGGTTATGAACTGTCTTAGAATCTGATTTAAATACGGTTAATTTGAACTTTCCCATGACGGCTGTTTGAGTCAAATAAAAATCACTTTCTATACTTCTCGTATTATTTTCATAATGTTATTAAAAAGGTCAACAAAGTAAAGTCAAAAGCTTGAGGGCCAAATTAAATAAAATAATTAGTCCTGTTTCACAATTATTTATGTCACTGTAAATTGTAAAAGTACTGCATCTATTTTATAAATTTTTATCAGAAACAGCAAAGTTATATTAGTCAATATTCCTATAATAATGATATAACCGACACAACACTTGTAACTTACAATTCAGCAGTATTTAAGGTTATAAACTGGGACTTTTGTTTTGTTTAATCTTGAATGTTTTCCAGCAAGAAGTAGGCAGAGTTCTTTACATTAATTATACTGTGTGTTGTTTGCAGTTAAAATGTGTGTGTGTATATATATATATATATATATATGTATATATATATATATATATATATATATATATATATGTGTGTGTGTGTGTGTGTGTGTGTGTATGTGTATATGTGTGTGTGTGTGTGTCAGCACATAGTTTGAAAAACACACACACACACAAGTGTTTAGCAATCATCTTGGCTGTTAATTATCTGTTTAAGTTTGTAGTGGGCTGTTTGCATGGGCTGTTTAGGCAAAGTGATGCTCAAGTTCTTGGCTCTTTCAGCCATTTTAGTCAGTCAAACCTGTTTTCTAGTGAAAACGGCTTTACGTGGCTTTAATTCTCTTTCAACCTGTCTTTCTGGCTGTAGACTTGGGTGAGGAAGGTTGTGTTCTTCCGTCTCCTCATTTCTTTCAAATTGCTCTCTTTTAATTTTAAACTCAAAGTTTTTCTAATTTGTAAAATATTTTATTTTAAACTCTGATTTTTTTTTATAAAATTAATTTATATTTCTTCTCTTTTTTTCTCTTTTTCTTTGGAAGGTATAATAAAAGCATTTAAGGAGAGTGGGGTTGTGAGTTGTAGGGTCGTGGTCGTGGGTTTTATTTTGGGGTGGTGGGCGGGATAAGGCGGGACATGGAAACTGTCTGGGCGCCAAGGGTACATTGGTGTTGGTGAGCAGTGTTGAGTAGCTTCTAAACGTCATCTTTTATTTATTACATCATAATTTATATATATATGTATATATAATATACAGGGTGGGCCGTAAGTTTCCATACATAGGAAAATTTGGATCAGCAGTTTCCGGATGCTTGGATTGGTCGGCGTGGTCCTGTGGAGTGGCCTCCCAGATCCCCAGATCTCACCCCCCTTGATTTCTATCTTTGGGGGCACTTGAAGGCCATGGTGTATCAGGAAAAGATACGAGACATAAATCATCTAAAGGAACGTATCACCAACGCCATTACAAGCATAACGTCAATTGTGCTAATGCGTGTTCATCAACAGTGGGGAACACGTATTGAAATGTGTTTTCAAAACAATGGCAACCATGTAGAGCATATTATATAAATAAAAATGGTTGTCCATAAAAAAATGTTTATTTTTCCTATGTATGGAAACTTACGGCCCACCCTGTATATATATATATATATATATATATATATATATATAGACCGTGCATGGAACAAGGAACTCTTCTGGGAAAATTAAATCCATTATAGTCCGAATAAGTAATGGTAAATGACAAAAAACTATAGTTTTTTCTTTTTCATGATGTTAGCCCGATTGATGTATTCAATCCGACGTGAATGCAACGAGTCTTTTGCTTATATTGAGGTTCTGAATGTAGTAGGCTAGGTGTAGCTGTAATCCTAGATCCTGTCCCAAAGTTGGATCCTATCTGTGTTGCAGATAGCTGGTGAGAGAATCTATATTTTTGGGGCCTCTTTGCGAGTGACCCGTTGCCCACGTCGGGCTAACATCATGAAAAAAGGAAAACTATAGTGTTTGTCATTTACCATTACTTACTCAGACTATAGTGGATTTAATTTTCCAAGAAGAGTTCCTTGTTCCATGCACGGTCTGTGTGTATCAGAAAAAACCTCAGGGGATCATTTTGAGTTTAATCTCGTATATACACACACACACACACACACACACACACACACACATATATATATATAATATATATAATATATAATATATATATATATATATATAACTTAATAAGAATAAGTAGCTTTTTATTTAACGTAAATTTACTTTTATATTACTTTATCTGCCTTTTGGGGATTATAAAGCATTAACGGATTAAAAACACTAATTGCTCCTTTGGGATATTAAAGGTATTAAAAGAGATTTTAAAAATTCATTTTTAGTGCCACTCCTCACCACCCTCCCCTCAATAGCAGTGCTTTCGTGGAAATGCTTCATGCAGCCATTTCCGATTCATTAACAAGTGATTAAAACGTAAGTCGGATCGTAACTTCTTCTTAAAGCAACGTTTTGGAATCCTCAAAATCTAGCGAAGATGGACTAAAACTTTAGTCATATATAAAGTTTTTCTTAAATCTGTTCTGGGACGGGGTTACAGTAATTTAATTGGATATATTGGATGTGAACAAACGCGGAAAACAAACGTGCCATTAGTGAAGATCCTACTCACGAGGTTTAACACCGTACTCCCGTAGATTACAGAATTCCAAGATATTAATCTTAAGTAAATGGAGTACAGGCTATTTACTCTACCTAAGATTAATATCTTGGACTCCTGTAATCTACGGGAGTACCGTGTTAAAATGAAACTTTGTATATCAACTGAGAAGGAAGCGTATTGGTGGAAATTTATCGCTAATTAATTTGCAAACTTTATTTTTTGACCTTGTGTAAATCCCAAAACTTTGAAACGTAACCGAACCTTAAAGTAACTTCAAAGTAACCCCGTTATTTTTTATTGTAACTTAACTGTAATTGTAACTGTAACTTAACTGAATTACTTTTCTTAGTACGATAAATTTTAACATGAATTATTAATTACCAGCATCCACAGCTCAGTGGCTAACGCCGGTTTCCTATATGCAATGTGAAGACACTGAGGTCGGGGGTTCGAATCCTGCTACTAATAATAAAGGAGTTACAGCAATCGGTGGCATTCGTTGGCCTGAGCGATATGCCATTTTCTGCCCTCCTGGCTGATTATTATTAACTCATTACATTTATAGTCAAATAAGTGTAATTTAAATTACTTTCAAAAAGTAACTTTTTCATATATATATATATATATATATATATACATTATAACTGCAAACGCAGTATAATTAACGTAAAGAACGACGCTTTGTATAGGAGAATTATCCGCGCAAGATGAGAGCGAAAGAACGAAACAAATGAAAAAATGAGGTACCCACCCGGGAATCGAACCCGGGATCTTCCGATTGCCGGTCAGACATGATAACCACTACACCACAGGCCTCACCCAGCAATCGGAAGATCCTGGGTTCGATTCCCGGGTGGGTACCTCATTTTTTCATTTGTTTCGTTCTTTCGCTCTCATCTTGCGCGGATAATTCTCCTATACAAAGCGTCGTTCTTTACGTTAATTATACTGCGTGTTTGCAGTTATAATGTATTTAATGTTACGGCATGCGGGAGGTGCCCCTTTGGGGCATTGGTTTCTGCGCGTATGTAGAGGAATTACGACGTTTGTTTGGGTGAGGCCTGTGGTGTAGTGGTTATCATATCTGACCGGCAATCGGAAGATCCCGGGTTCGATTCCCGGGTGGGTACCTCATTTTTTCATTTGTTTCGTTCTTTCGCTCTCATCTTGCGCGGATAATTCTCCTATACAAAGCGTCGTTCTTTACGTTAATTATACTGCGTGTTTGCAGTTATAATGTATTTAATGTTACGGCATGCGGGAGGTGCCCCTTTGGGGCATTGGTTTCTGCGCGTATGTAGAGGAATTACGACGTTTGTTTGGGTGAGGTCTGTGGTGTAGTGGTTATCATATCTGACCGGCAATCGGAAGATCCCGGGTTCGATTCCCTGGTGGGTACCTCATTTTTTCATTTGTTTCGTTCTTTCGCTCTCATCTTGCGCGGATAATTCTCCTATACAAAGCGTCGTTCTTTACGTTATATATACTGTATATATATATCTGTGTGTGTGGTGTGTGTGTATTTTTCAGGAAATAAAGGCTTAGTCTGTTTCCTTTCTTTGCGATCTGTTACAGGATATAAACTCTCATAGAGATAACAAAGCACAGGGATGATTCCATCCCATAAAATGATTATGACCTCCGTCCGAAATTAAGAGATGCCAAATCGTAATTTTCTACTCTCCATCTTTTCTTTTTTATCGGATTTTTTCTTCCTTGGTGACGAATAATCTAGCGTTATTTCCCCCCGCCCCCCAAAGACTTTAATATATATATATATATATATATATATATATATATGCGGTTTTTTAAATTTATGCAACACTTTCAAACCTAATTAAAAGTCAGTAGATTAACTTACGATGGGTTTGTAGGCATTTCTTCGACTGGGAATTACCTTGACTCATAGCCTAACTTAACCTTACCGAACCAACCTATTCTAATTAATCATAATTTAACTTATTATAATCTAATCTAACCTAAAATTAATAGCTGAACCATAATCATTTAAAGTAGGTTTATTGCTGAAAATGTAAATTGACTCTATAAGGCTTAGATCAGTTTTGCAGGTTAGCTTACAAAAGTCTTCAATCTTGTGTGATCTAAAATGTGAAACTGATCTAAACTTTATGCAGTCAATTTACGGTTTTAGAATAATAAACCTACTCTAAATGATTATGGTAACTATCGAATTAAACATTTTAAGTTATGAATACCACTGAAGATGGGATTTAAGACTCCTGAAACGTTTGGTAATTAAAAAATGTTAATTCAAGCGTTTAGCATTATTATATATATATTATATATATATATTATATTATATATATATGTGTGTGTGTGTGTGTGTGTGTGTGTGTCGCTTACTGAAATAAAAGGCAATTTTAATATTCGTGAACTTTATACTGCGCATATAGGACAAAACAAATAAATAATAAATAAAAACAGAGGAAGAATGGACACACCTGAGAAAGTTCCAAGGTGCGGAAAACGAGTGAATCAAATTACATCAAAAACGATTGATGTCCCAAAAGTATGAAGTACGTTTTCACATGATGTAGCGTACATAGGACGCAGATAGATAGCAAAAGATAGCGGAGAATGTCTTCGATAGGGGTTGAAACTAGTGTATATTAAAGGGTCTACACTCTACAGTCTACACAGAGAAAAAGGTACTTGGTTACAAACAATCATACATACATAAAATTAGAGAGAGAGAGAGAGAGAGAGAGAGAGAGAGAGAGAGAGGAGAGAGAGAGAGCTACGACACTGAATCTAAACTGTTAATTTAAACAAATCCATCCATTCAATAATTACGGTTGCCATATTTATTTTTCTGTAACAAAGTTAAATTGTTCAATTAAACAATTGCATTGGCTGTCAAATTATTTTATTATTGCAAACAAATATATTTTTATGTGCATAAAGGCTTTCAGTAGGCATCAATAAACTTACAAAAATAATTGATAAAAGTTAATTGTAATAACACTAGTAATAAATTGGAAATTAATTCTCGCAAGTAATTAAAAATAAATTATTGCTAGGTACTGCGTTTGGTCAAACTATGAGTTTCATATATATAGACCAGTGGTTATCAACCTGGGGTACGCGTAACCCCAGGGGTACGCGATGGGGTCCTGAAAATATAGCTCTTTTAATTTTATATACGATTAACGAACGGCCACGAGTCACACGGTCGTAAAGAAAGTAAAAATCTTCTATGCCTCTTGAAAATCCAGAAAATCTCTTGAAACAGTTCAAGGGGTACAGAAGAAGTGAAAAGGTTGAGAACCGCTGAATTATACTGTAGACAATCTACGTATCATACAAAACATTTATGAAGGATAGACCATATATTTATGAATGATTAGTCAGTGCCTGTCCAATCTTTGACCATTTCTATCTAATATAAAGCTGATTATTAGACAGAATACATATGAGAAAACTGTAAATACTTTTGAAAGTAGAGTATTATCCTTAATGAATCTATACCATAGGAGGCTATGGAAGTAAAGTTCAAAACTCCACTGAATATTTCATCAGTTGAGGTATTACGCAGAAGTTACGGACATAAAAGTTTTACCAAAGACTAATAAAGAATTTTGTATTAAGTAAAAAATGTATCCAATAAATTCAAAGCGAAATGGCCACATATTTGAATTATCGTACACAGAATGAATGATTTTAAACAACCATGATTTTCATTATGATTTGACGTTAGTTACTATATATATATATTATATATATATATATATATATATAAACAGAAAAATCAGCGATGCAAATGAAGTGGAGGCCTTGCAGAGGGACACGAACAAAATATACACATAGTCAGAAGACAACATGACATTTAACACCGAGAAATTTCAGCTCTTGAGATATGGTAGAAATGAGGAACTTAAACAGACTGTAGTAGTATAGCCGCAAAAGGGGAGAGTGAAGGAATGTTGCAATTTATTACGTAATGTTGCAATGTTGCAAGGGGGTGGGGATGTTATGCAACATGGTGCAAAAGGGGGGGGGGGGTGCTAAAAAAATTTCCACACATTTTTGTAGTTTTTGGAAGTTTATAAAGAAGCTACAAGCACTCTAAACGTGTTTCGCGGATGAAGGTAGCAAAGCAAATATCCGTAACGCGTGCTTGTAGCTTCTTTATAAACTTCCAAAAACTCCTTACGCTGATTCGGGAACATTTGATTGGCTAATACCCCAATTTGTGATACATCTCTACGTTGCGCGAATAAGACTAGATATTGCGTATTTAACGACACATCGCGCATGTATCTATTTTTGAAAAATAGATTCTGATTGATGAAGAACACGCTTATGTTAAGATGGTAGGAGAATACTGTAAATGTCTCGGCAAACGTTTTATCCATCTCCAACATGAGATCGTCAATTACAATGACTGTATGTTCATTTCCCTTTAACGAATTAACGTCATATACGCCTTTGTGGAACAAAATATCATCTTGATACTCGTTGAACACTGATTGATACGTCGAATAGCACCATATAACTTTATGCACAAATTTTGAGAACATCTCTCCCTTTTCTCTAATGATTTTAAGCATAAACACAGTTTTACCACATCCTGTAGGTCCAGATATAATACATGTGGATGGGCTCGTGAATCTGAATTTTTTACAGAGTCCATTCCTAACACGTCACACTCCTAAGTGGGTCATTTACAAAATATTACAAATTTGAGTACTGTTCCTTATATTTGTTTTCTTCTCCCACAGAACCGTGAATGACGATGAGGTACAGCACCCCATCATCGACATTACGGATGACCTCGACGACAGTGTAGTTGTGATCTCCTCCCCTGCCAACGAACCCTCACCAGCGATACCGGTAGCACGTCCAAAGTGGAGTATGATGAAGAGAACCCCACGTCAGGTATAAAGCGACCGAAATACGCGCCTGTTGCACCAGTAATAGATCTCCAACCCTCAACCTCTTACGCAACAATCCCCCCAGCAGCACCTCCCGCTAATATATCCTTATTCATCCGCCACAGTTGCCCCCCGTTCTGTTAAGTCTACAATAATAGATCCCCAACCCTCAACCTCCTACGCAACAGGCCCCCCAGCAGCACCTTCCGCTAATATATCCCCTAATTCATCCGCCACAGTTGCCCCCCGTTCTGTTGAGGATGATATAACGTTTGAGTTGGTGCGCTCCGCAGCCCCCACCCCAGCCTTGACTAGAAATCGGTATAGAGTCAGGGTCGACCCTAGAGCCATGTATAGCAATGGAATTGAGCGCGGGCTACGCAGGGTTGTACAGCGTATTGTAGAGTTTGCTCTTCAGAATCGCGACGAGCGTGAAGTCAGGACGAGTCTGTCCTTTGGATTCGTGTCAGATGACGGTGATTTAGATGATTATTGGGTGGTAGTGCCATTTAGACGTTTGGCGACTGAAGATGTAGAATATATATTAGGACGTATAATGCAGGCCGCCCAAAGTAGTATAGCCTTTAATATGGACAACTTCACGGTAAATATTGATCGTGTATTCCGTGTTGCGGGCCATAGTGCCGTACCGTATACTCTTAACTTCAATTCTCCGACTATTTACCGAAAGCATATAAACGTCGATCGTGGTTGCGGCTTTATAGCAGTACTCTTAGCACGTATGTTTACTGTACAAAATACACGGACTCAAAAAATTTGGCTGCCTACGGTCGTGGAACGTACCCGTAAACTAGCTTTAGACTGTGAACTTGAATTTGACTGTAATATGGGTCCTGAAGAGCTGAGAATGGTAGAACAGGAAATGAATGTCCGTATAGTTGTATTTGGGTTGGATGATCGTCGTAGGACTGTGTATGTTTTTAAAAGCTGTGTGAGAGATCGTACAAGACCCCTACTTATTTTAGGATTGTCAGGGACAACGTATCTCCCCATCCGTAATATAAGGTGGCTTTACGCGAGTTATGACAAAAGTCGAAAATATGGGAGACATCATGATTTGTGTAAGGGGTGCCTCGAGTTTGCGGATGATATAGTGAAACATTGTAAAGAATGTCACATGGTATATGAGCAGTATAAAAGCACCAAATGTGAAAGCCGTGTAGTTGAAGCTGAGAAGAGAGACTGTGATGTGTGTATACGCACATTCTTCAATAATAACTGCTTTGATTTCCATAAATCAATTGGCACGTGCAGGAAAATGAGAATCTGTGAATGTGGTATGTTTCACACAATGGATAATTGGGGGAAATTTAAGCACAAGTGTGACGAAATTCACTGTCCTACATGCCAGGAGGAATATAAGGCGGATGGAGTAAAGCATGTATGTTATATGAAAGATGCTAAGCCTAAAAATAACCCTTGTATAACTGTATACTACGATATAGAAACATATACGAACGCTGAAACCAAAGAGGTAATTCCACATTTACTTGTGAGCCAGACCTTCTGTGATGAGTGTATGGGGATCGAATGTGACGAATGCCCCAAATGCGGTAAACGGACGAACGTTTTTAAAACGAATGTCCGCGATAGTCCTGTGAAACTATTTGTGTCCTATATTGTAAAGTTAGCCGACAAGTTCAAAAAAATGGCTGTGTATATTCTCGCCCATAACGGGGCAAAGTTTGACACGCAGTTCCTTTATAAGGAGTTGCTTGAACACGAATCCTCTGAGATATTTACAGGTGATCCATTGAAAAGAGGCAACAAATTAATACAGATGCAAATAAGAGGCAATGTACAATTTAAAGACACTTTATTATTCACACCTTGTAAATTAGCAAAGCTACCCAAGGTGATGGGAGTAGCAGCTGAAGTTTCCAAAGGATACTTCCCTTACACTTTCCTCACCAGCGAGACTTTAAACTACGTAGGCCCACCACCACCCAAACATTATTTTAACTATGACTGTATGGATGAACGTGAAGACTTTGATCGATACTACTACAGTTTTAATGAAAGTAACCCTTATAATATAGCTGATGAATGTGAGCGTTATTGCGTGAATGATGTGGGCGTGCTTAGAGTATGTTTCCAGGCCTTTAGAAGGATGTACATAGCCCGTTTCAAATGCGATCCGCTGCAAGTCGCAACCACCAACGCATCATTATGGTTTACGGTGTTCAAGAATAACTTCATGCCTAAAGACACCTTAGCCATTATTCACCGAAACAACCCCCGCAGTTACGGACACAAGGCTATTTACTGGCTCATACACCTACAGCAACAGACAGGTGTATACATAAAGCACGCCCGCAACACGGTGAAGTACCCATTAAGATTAATGGACGTGTTTTTTGGGTTGATGGGTTAAGTGAAAACCGTGTCACTGGTGTGAAGACTGTGTACTCCTTTAACGGTTGCTGGTGGCATGGATGCCCCCGTCCTGAGTGCGGAATCGCCGGAGATATCCACGGTAGGTCTCCTGCCGACTGTCTTGCATCGACCCGCACCCGCGATCAACTTATAGGATCACAGTTCACTCACAAAGTCTTGTGGGAGCATGAATATGATGCACGGATGGAGACAGACGCGGTGTACCGTGAGGAAATAAACACGATCAAGCGTTCAATGGTGCTGGATCCTCTCAAATGTGGTGATAGCTTGTTTGGAGGACGTACAAATCCATTCAGACTATACTTTCCACCTACGGTGGGCGTGAAGCTCCATTACTACGATTTCTGTTCTTTATACCCATACGTGATGAAGAACAATCCGTACCCCGTGGGCGCTCCTGAGAAACTGGTGGGACCTAACCTGCCCTCGATCAATGAATTTTCAAGAAATTTGAATGATCGTTACTTTGGGCTCTCTTTCGTAGACGTACTCCCCCCACGCAATTTATGGATGCCAATCTTACCTGTTGTTATCGACGACAAGCTCATGTTTCCCCTGTGCGTGAAGTGCGCGGAAGAGGATAACGGCGATTGTAACCATATACCCCACCAGCGTAAGATCAGAGGCGTATATACAAGTCCTGAGCTGGCCCTAGCCGAACGCCATGGTTATAGAATACTGAAGATACATGAGGTGTGAGTGGAGTTTCAGAAGCTACCCAACCTTTTCACACCATATATAAACGCCTTTTTGAAGGATAAGGTTGAGGCATCAGGGTATCCGCGAGGAGTTGATACCGAAGATGAAAAGTCTGCCTATATTCAACGTTACCGCGACCGCGAAGGTATACAACTTGATCGTGTCCAAATTGTAAAGAATCCTGGCAAGCGCTTTAGTGCAGTTGTCTAAACAGTCTTGGGGGAAATTTGCGCAGAATACCGGCAAAGGGAACATTCCTTTGGCACAAAGTTATAGTGATGTCTGGGATTATGCCAATGCTCCAGATAAAGAGGTCATGGAGATCGTGAATGTAGGTAATACTTACATAATAAAGTACAACGACACTGAATTGGCCACAGATACCTCAAGGGTTACAAACATACCTGTGGCCAGCTTCACAACAGCCTACGCCCGTATAAAACTTTGGGGTCTATTGCATTCTCTTGGGCGGAGAGTATTGTATGCCGATACAGATAGCGTGATATTCACAGAGAGGGAGGGTGAATATATGCCCACTATTGGGGAGTTCCTCGGCGAACTCACTGATGAGATCAAGGATGAGTATGGGGACACCTCATACGCCGATTCTTTTGTCTCAACAGGACCTAAAACTTATGGTGTACGGGTCAGGGTGGGGGAGGATATGAAATATATCGTGAAGGCAAAGGGTATTACGCTCAACCATGCGAATCGGCGGGTTGTTAACTTTGAATCGTTGAAGGATCTAGTGTGTTTGGACGATGATGAGGGCGAACGATCTCCCCAACTAATTGTAGGCACCCACAATTTTCGGGCGCAGAAGCTGGGGGGCGTGAAGGAACTTAGGGGTACGAAGGTGTGCCGTAACCCCTATAGGAAACGTTACCAGTTACCTGGTACCTATGATACCGTACGCTTTGGATACCATAACGTTTGATGCTTCTATTGTTAACTGACACGTATTTGTCTTGTATATAATCTTTGATGTATCTATTGATTTATTACACGTATTTGTAAATATATATATAACTTGAATATCTCGTTTGTTAAATCGTATTTGTAAATATATATAACTTGAATATCTCGATTATTAAATAAATCATGTTTCAATTAGCGTTTTACTTTCTCCTTTGTGTGTGTGTGTGTGTGTGTGTGTGCGCGCAGGTGAAAGTTCTAAGCTCCGCCCACTGTAAGCTCAGCAACGTGAGTCATGCTACTATCTGGGAGTCCCTGCGTGGTCAGTCGACTGCAGTAAGCCCTTGAGATCAGACGTGTATTCGCCAGCGTAGAAGAAAAAAAGGAGATCAAACGTGTATTCAAATGGCTACCTTTAATATTGCTTGTACAACGTTTATGAAATGGTATTCAGCAAAGTGCCAGGATGTGGTGGATACCGAAAAACTTCCTATTCCCCCCTCCTATGCCTCTTTTAAAACCACATTGGAATGTGCGAAGTTGCAAGATGTACAAATACTCTACGGATGTTCTGTTGAGACCGTTGAAGGCTTTCGTTGCACAGACGATGTGCTGAAGTATGCTGTAGAGCTAAACTTTATAAAGTCTCACATATACCGTGAAGTAAAAGAAACAACGCGTGCAGAAGAGAAGCAGCAGGTATGGATAATGAGTCTTGCGGATGGGTGGTGTGACAAGCGGTATTACGTCATGTTACACCATGTCGATATTACCATACCCTACGACTGAAAATGTGAATCTCGTGATCATGGACAATCTTAAGTATTTTTATCACTATATTAATGTATATCATGATGAGGTTCGTAGTGAGGTTGTGGCTAGTGCCCTGCGTGAGTTTTTAACAGACTTTAGAGACGAGTATCGTTTGATGGGCAGAAAGGAAAAATATGAGCATATGTTCCTCTCAAATAGTGCGCCGGCGTGTGAAGATGTTTAGTAAAACATAAAATGTGCTTAGTTCGTGAAAATTATCCTGAAAACTGTCCTGTGCGTAGTCTGTAGTGATAAAACCGAAATTAACTCTTTTACCATAAAAACACCTACCCAATATGTACAACAATTCGATTATGGTGCGACTCGCGGATCATACGAGTTCGAACAACCCCATTCACGTATCATCGAGTCAGCCGCCCATCGAACCGTTCCTGCCTACCTGCGTGCCTCACACGGCTCATAGTTATCTCAGAGCTTGAACCGAGTGGACGTGCGCTCCTCGAATACGATGGAACTTCCTTTGAGCAGCATTCTCAACGCCTCGTACGATGTGTCCGTGACGAAATCGTTGCGCGTGTTCAGGCGTAAATCCGGTACCGTTAGCTATGTACTGGAAACGGAATGTAGACAAACAAACAAACGGGTTTATTTAAGTGTCGAGGAGATGAATAGAATCTTCGTGATAGTTGAGAAGTGGAGTGAAGATCGTTATAAAATACCTGCTAACGTAGGTACAAGAAGAGAGCAGATTAGTGACGCACCCTCATACGCCGTTGTATGTACGTTGTGTATAAATAACGATCGGCCATGCATTGATATACGGCTGATGTGGAAGAATGCTTCTGATAATAACGCTCTTGTTCCTACGCGAAACCGTTTCATCCTCGACAGAATGTTTGAAATCGTCGGATTCCGCAAGCTGAAACCTATATTAGACGCGCGTGTTACGGATATGCTTTATTTTGATACAGTACTTGAATACGCATACACCGCTCTGCTCGATGGGTTTACCGAGTGTAGGGCTGAACAAGGTGAGAATGGTCTAGAGCTGGACGTTTATTTAAAAAGTTTAGACTCTTTGAAATACCATGAACTTTGGTACAAAGCAATTGATCGGTACAAGGCTGAGCTCACCTACACCGTTCACCCTGAAGAACTATTTCTTTATATAACGCGCAGTTGTCGTAACGATTTAGAAGATTATTTCAATTGCCGCTATGTTGAGTGAAGATGAGTTCACGATTGAAAAGCTCGAGTCGGTAGAAATAAACCCTCGATTGGAAAAGCGTGTTTATAAACTTGTGTTTAATAATGTAGCTAACGATGAACTCTTTGTGCGTGCTTTTGATTGTATTCTAGACGTATTTAAAGATGACTTACCAACCGGTTGTAAAGTGGGAACAAAAATAGTACTGAACGATATGAAAGCCCTTCATATCGAATACAGGTTTCCCTATACTTTAAGCGGTGAAATATTATTAAACCGCATATACTGCGTAATGCAGAGCAATAATGATGTAATTGTAACTCGATTAAGTGCGAGTTTAGTATTTTGAAAAAAAAAGTGAAATGTATTTATATATTTGTGTGATATTTCTCCTGTACTGTTATATTGAAGGATTATATGCATATTTCTATTATTATTGAAATGTATATTTATTTCTATATATCTCCATAATTGTGTGTGTATATTTTTTTGATTATATGCATATTCCTCATTATTATTGAAATGTATATTTATTTTCTATATATCTCCATAATTGTGTGTGGTATATATTTCTTATTATTGAAATGTATATTTATTTTCTATATATTTATAATAAACAGAATGATGCAATGTTGTTTTACTTAATTCTTTTGGATAATTATATCATGTTACGCCTTCTAAACCTACTAGCGGAATTCTAAACCAACTAAATAAATGGTACAATCGGGCAACTGTGTACCTGAGCAATGGTATGATGGAACGAAATCTTTAATTGTTTAGTGAGACAACTCACCATAATAATGCTAAAAAGTGGTATCTGGCAACTCAGCCTGAATGCATGGCACGAAATCTTTTAATTGTTTAGTGAGACAACTCACCATAATAATGCTAAAAAGTGGTATCTGCAACTCAGCCCTGAATACATGGCGCTATCTGGCAACTCAAGCCATTTACGCCTTCAAGCCAACTGGCTGATTAGGAGTCTATAATAATGTATACAATGGTATCTGGCAAAATAAATGCTAAAAGTGGTATCTGCAACTCTAGCCATTTACGCCTTCTAAGCCAACTGGCTGATTAGGAGTCTATAATAATGTATACAATGGTATCTGGCAACTCAGTCTTCGATTAGAATAATTAATTTAAATATATAGCACAAACTGGCAACTGATACATGGCGCTATCTGGCAAGTGAAGCCATTTACGCCTTCTAAGCCAACTGCTGATTAGGAGCCATAAAACAACGCCTACTCGGCTGAAGTCTTAATATGCACTTGGCTCCTGCCAGGTGAACACTCTCCTCCTTTCTCTCCTCCTTTCTCTCCTCCTTTCTCTTGGGGGATAACGCCGCCTCCAAGTTTCATGACCCTCCTTGTTGCACCTGCAGCATCCCCTTTGCACCATGTTGCATAACACCCCCACCCCCTTTGCAACATTGCAACATTACGTAATAAATTTCAACATTCCTGCACTCTCCCCTTTTTCAGCTATACTACTGACTGCATATTATGCTCCAGATAGACAGGAAATTCAGAGAAGCACGAAAGCGGTCGATCTCGGGTAATAATGACCGATGATGCCAAGTTCGAGACACAAAATAAGATAGCAATAAACAAGGCAAAAAAAGTCGCGGGACACGTACTAAGAACGTTTAAAAGGAAGGACAAGACAGTAATGATTCCCCTGCTGAGAACACTGATCATACCAAAACTTGAATACTGCTCAGTTTTGACGTCCCCATATAAAAAGGAAGAAATTAATAAACTAGAAGACACGCAGAGACATTTCACAGCAAAAACTGATGGATACAAAGAGCTCAACTACTGGGAAAGACTACGTAAACTAAATTTGTACTCCCTGGAAAGAAGAAGAGAGGTACACTATAATCTACATATGGAAAATGATCGAAAAACTGGTACCCAACCTTAAACTAAACCTAATTATCATCCAAACAACGCTGGAAAATAGGAAAGGCAGAATGTGTAGTGTTCCCAAATTAAAGGCCCGAAAAGGAACTTCCTCAACACTGAAGGAAAATAGCTTAGTTGTCAGGGAGCCAAGACTTTTTAATTAGCTTCCAAAGGACCTCGGAAACGTTACAGGGGTCAAAGTTGAAGTCTTCAAGAGAAGACTAGATGCTTGGCTCATGACGGTACCAGATAAGCCGGGTTTAAGAGAAAGCAACTCGCTCCTCCACCAAGCCAGGCTTTGAGGCGGGGCCACCAGCTTGACCTTCGTGGCTTCGTGTGAAGAGAGACCAATACACGGAACCTAAATGAGCTTAGGCATATATATATATATATATATATATATATATATATATATATATATATAGATAAAGAGAGAGAGAGAGAGAGAAAGATGAGACGTGTTCTTTTAGGTTCGTTTAAAAAAGGTTGGGTTTTTATGGCAGAATAATTATCGACCTCCGTTTACCGTGATCAAATAATCTAAAAACTTTGACATACCTTAAGATTATATTAATTTTTCTCGTCGAAGATACAGGATGTTGAAGAAATAATGGAGTAAAAATAATCGGTTATCTTTCTTATTATTAATCACTATGTATACTATATGGCTTTTTACATCTCGAAACTGCAGAAGTTTAAAACATTTCCACAGGATGACTATCATTTGTCGCTACAATATGTATTCGACGCTCGTACGCCATTAGGGCAAGATGCTCCTGTAGAATGGATTCAGTGACCTCTGTTTCTTTGACGGGGTTCTACTAGAGTAGTGGGTTTGTCACAATACACAAGTTTCCTAACGTTCCACAATATATAAAAATCCAAAGTAGTTAGACAGACGATCGAGGTGGCCATGCTATCTGTCCACCACGGCGTATCCAGCCCTGAGGAGAGGTCATGTCAAGAAAGTTGAGAATAGTCAACGGCACAGCGGGAAATCGTCCCATCTTGTTGAAAGATTACATTTCTCACGTCAACTACAGTAACCCTTAGATGCGAAAGAAAAAATCATGTGGAAGTGTTATAAATGTGAACATTTTGGAACTGTAAACAACCATATGTATCGTATAGATATTAATTAATTAATTAAGAAAAATATGACTAATTATTTTTACATCATTGTTTCTTGGGCACCCTGTACTTTAATTATCTCATACTACTAAAATAAGTAGGTATTTTGGTAGTAGTAAAAAGCTAATTAGAGAAATTACTGTTTCATAGTGTGTGCATGTACGGTACAATGTACAATTAATTTCCCTACAGACATATTTTTAATTGCATATCAACAAGTAGTTAATATCGACTATCATGGTATGCTTTCCTCTCCTTGAATGCTACTAATTACTAAAAAGAGGAGTTGAAATTACTGTGTTAGATACTCTCACAAACAGTGTTTTTTAATTTAGGGGTCGTGGGAAGTGTTTAGGACGTGTGGTGTTCTGGTGCTTCGCAGAAATATTATCGTCCACGGAAAGTTGAAATGCAAAATATGTCAAATCAAAGAGACTTTTTTTTTAAGTGAAAAAACTCGTGTAATGTTACAGTTTTACAGTTGAAATAATTTTCTGTTAGTCGTAATCATCTTAACTGTTAATGATATAGCTGTGCCTGCTTTGCATTTGTTAAGCTTCTCATATTCTGTTGAATATACTGTAGACTAAACACAAAGTAGCGCAGACACATTTAATTTCATTGCTTTGTTTCAATTGCAACCATTGATGAGAAGCCCAATTAGCAAATGGAATTAAAACTTTCAATGTTTCAACACCATTTCTGGGTACTCACTTTTCCGTACTATCCAAAATGTACACAAGTTTTCTGAGGTGAATGAAAACTATAGGATCTTGTCAGAAGAACGATCAAACAATTTATCGTATAGGTTTCCCGCAAGTTCGGCAGACTCTACCATCCTTTCATTGAACGAATTAGGTCTTACCATTTTTGCAGTCAAAGTATATGTTTCATCATCATTTAAGGAAGGAGGATCGCGAAGTTTTTTATATAAAAAAACAGTCTCTAGCGCAAAAATAGTTAAGAAACACCGCTCTATGGTCTCTAGGCCTAACATTAATTAACACAAAATCTTCCAAGCACACTTCATATTTTTCTATAACGTTTTGCAATTACTTTACTTTATACATAATAATTATTTATAGTTTTGGTTTGAAATAAAAAACCTGAAAAATTTTATTTTTCTGTTGCCTGTAAGTCGGTTTGATTAAATGGAAGTCGATTTTATAAATTTAAAAAATGTGTTTTATATTTTTTTTTTTTACATTTAAAAAGTGATGTATTCAAAGTATAGATTTATTTTCTATGTAAAAGGAAATTTTTTATTTTATACGATAAAAACAAAAAGCTTTTTTTACAAGGAAAAAACAAGTAAAAAAAACCGGTTTTCTGCACACACCACACATATATATATATATATAACTTATATATATATATATATATATATATATATATATATATATATATATATATATATATATATATATATATATAATAGGGCTACGTCGGGGCCAATGTCGTAACACTGTTTCCCGTTGATCAGCGAAGTTACGCGATATTGGGTTTGAGTTGTAGTTGGATGGGAGACCGTCCTCTGTTTCCAGATTATGTAGCGACCCGTGGTTAGAACCCCACCAAAAGCTGTAGGTCCCCTCCATCATACGACCTCAAATGTTGCGAAGGAGGTTAAACAACCTCATCAAACAAACAATATATATAGTATACATGGTAAGACTTAAGTTACTTATACAGGGTGGGACATATTGTCGGACATATAACTGGACTTCTGTATTAAGGGCAGAGGGACTTCTTGCCACCCTGTATGTATATAATTAAAATTCATACCGCCTTCAGGTTATAATTTTACCAGAGTGAAAATGCAAACTGGATGTAATATTGAAATAATTGATAGAAATCAATTAGAATTTAATATTTTCTTTAAATAATCATAATTGGGTTAAAGGAAATAATTGTAATTTATTCATGGAGACGTTTCTGTGAAATAAAAGAAAAATGGTTCTAACGCTATCATGATTTGCGAAGATTAGATGTTATGGTGGAAGACTCATTCCATTCCCACTATGGTTTTACATCCGAAATACCTTTTCTCATTGGAGTTTTACCGAGGCTGATCTTGATGGAAGATTTAAAGCTGGCCATAGATACTATTATTTCGATGTAGGAGGAAGGTGATTTTACAGAGCTGTGAGTCATCTTTAATATTTTCTTATTTAGATCTTTTGCGTTTTCACTTTTATTACACTCGGGTTGTGTTTAGGTTGTGTTTAAGTTGTGTGTTTTATTCAACAATTATTCCATGGTTATATATATATATATATATATATATATATCCACTAGGGAGACCAGACGCTTGATTGATATACCGCTATATTAATTTAACCGAATCTAATCTATCCCAACTATATACCTGACTTAGCGTAACCTAAGATTAGCTAATATAACATTAGCTAATATAACGTGACTTAACGTAACCTAAGAGTAGCTAATATAATGTGACTTAACGTAAGCTCAGATAATGTGTAAATAAGTATCTTGTTATTGGTTTAGGAAACATCTAATTCGATGAGACGATGAAAGTCAAACATTTGCGGACGGTCGATCTCGTGTCGCCTTTAATATCGATCTTATAAAATGTTATAAACTTTTCTCTTCATAAGAAATTGGCAATTTTGGAGCGATCTCTTAAATAAATAATTGGATCACAAAGATGATGATGAAGAAGGAGAAGGAGAAGGAGAAGAAGTACGAGTAGTAGTTGGTTTTGTTGTTGCAGGGAAGATCGAAGACCCACCCTAGGTTAGCTCAGAAAAGAAAGAAGGTAAAAAAAGGCGAGAGAGAAACAAAGAGACAGAGTATTTGACTGTAAATACAAACAAATGAAAACTCCGACTCCGTACTTACACTAATGAACGTGTAAAGCTTTCAAACAGCAATAGTAGTAGTACTAATAACACTGTGTAACACTGATTCTGTTTATATAGAATTTTTAATGTTTTTATATGCATTTGTGGGCGCTGAGTCCAAATCTGGCCTTGGTTTGTGTGTATCATCAATGGTTTCAGAGATAATCCATTTTTCATGTTTTACCAGTATAATGTTATTATGGGCGCAGCAATATCAGAATAATCAGGAATTGTTGAAAACAATCCGAATGTTCGTTGACAGTTTCTTGCTCTAGAAATTGCCCGAAACTTCCACTGTGCAGTATAAAGAAGAGCGTTGAGTCTGAGAAGTCAGTAAGTGTGAGCACACAAAGAAAGCAGGTTGTTTGTCTGATGGTTACCAGTACTGAGGTACTGTGTTTCTGTGCTTCTCTGTGCTGACGATTGAGTGTTATCGATCCATTTTTATTGCGAACATTATTTCAGTGTTGTGAATACATCTTTTTTCTGGGATCTGTAATCTGTTGCAGATTTAATAACTCTTCTCTCTATATCTGCAGGTTATGATTAATGTAGTACAGTTGGTAAAAAGCATGGCAACTAGAGTTGTAAACACTCGCCGGATATATTTTGCTACGTTTGTGGGTATTACATAGGCCCCAAGCAAGTATCGCACAAGATGTGAAAGGCACCAAGTTCTGGATCGCGTATCGGCTCTATTTTGGTATCCTATGGGTGACCAAGATAAGTCCTGGGCACCCCATGTGATCTGTGGAAGCTGCCGCTCCACACTTGAAGGGTGGCTGCGGGGAGTACGCAAGGCAATGCCCTTTGCGGTACCCAGAATATGAAGAGAACCAAGAGCCACCACGACGATTGCTACTACTGCATGGTAGATGTTTCTAAGTACAGGAAAGTTAAAGGAAGGCAGACTCTTCAGTATCCAAGCATAGCGTCGTCCATAGCTCCTGTACCACATGGCGAAGGTCTTCAATACCACGTCCACCAGAACAGGTATCTATCCATTACTTCACCTTCTGTATTTACAGACTGTGGTCTTATGTGTCGATTTTTCTAGTGCTGATGCTCTTCTACATATATAGCTATGCCTATATTTTGTTTCTTTGCTTTGCAGGTTGAAAATGAGGGTGCAGCTAGCTCATCTGAGATGTCGGCTGGTGAGGACAGTCATGATGAAGAATATATAGTAACTTTCAGTACAAACCCTCATTTTCCAAATCAGATGGAATTGGACGACTTAATTAGAGATTTGGGTCTGACGAAATCAGGGTCTGAGCTTCTGACCTCCAAACTCAAAGAGTGGAATTTGCTTGGAGAAGACTGCAAGAGCACTGTATACCGAAAGCGGCATGAAGAGTTTGCAAGGTTCTACGATGTCAATGGCTCTCTCTGTTATTGCAGCGAGGTTAATGGTCTATTCACAGCTATTGGGTTAACACATATACCCTCAGAGTGGCGCCTGTTTATTGACAGTTCAACTCGGAGTTTAAAAGCTGTTCTACTCCACAATGGGAACAAATATTCATCTATACCAGTTGCACATTCTGTTCAAATGAAAGAGGACTATGAAAATGTCAAACAACTGCTCACTCAAATCAGGTATGAACAATATAACTGGGACGTATGTGGTGATTTCAAAATGATTGGTTTCCTGTTAGGTTTACAAGGAAGGTTTACTAAATATTCATGTTTTTTTTGCCTGTGGGATAGCAGGGTTTCAAGTGAGCACTATAAAACAGTTCAGTGGCCTCCACGTGAAGGACTGCAACCAGGAAAGTACAATGTATCCAGGGAACCTCTTGTGAAGCCTGACATAGTTCTGCTACCACCTCTCCATATTAAGTTGGGTCTAATTAAGCAGTTTGTAACTGCGTTAGATTTTGGAGGGAAAGTTTTTCCAACAGATTCGGGTCATGTTTTCCTAAACTCTCTGAGGCAAAGTCAAGGCTGGCATCTTTGTAGGACCACAAGTCCAGGCGCTGTGATTCAAAGAACCTTGAAGCCAAGAGACTCCGATCGAAAAAGAGGCTTGGTGTGCTTTCCGCGATGTGTTCGTGGTTTTTAGGCAACCATAAAGCACCAAACTATAAGGAGTTAGTGCAAACTTGATTAAGTGCTATGGCAAATGGGGTGCCGTATGTCTTTAAAATTACACTATCTGCATTCACATCTAGCTTTTTTCGTGATACCTGGGCGATGTGAGTGAAGACATGGCGAAAGATTCATCAAGATATTCAAACGATGGAGAAAAGGTACCAGGGCCATTGGATGCTTCCACGATGGGAGACTACGTATGGTCGCTAATCAGAAAGGATAAGAATGTTCATACGCGGAAGTCGCGTTCTCAGTGCATTTTTAAGGAACGCACACTGCATAACGAGGCTTGTTATTCTCTTATCGGTTCTCTCATGATATATATTATATCCTTTGCACCATTTTGGGTTTGTCAAACAATTTTGGCTCAATAAACATTAATTTCCAAGTGTTTTTATTTTCAGAAAATATTTATGTTAGCCTTTTTTATATACTTTGCCATATGAAAAGTGTGATAACCTATATTTTTGAAACGGTTGATGATAGAGCAAAACCAATATCATTTTTGGAATCAGCGCCCCGAAATCATTAAGAAACGACAGAAAAATCACAATAAACAGAAAATTTTTCAAATTTTGTTACCCAGTGTAATAGTACTTAAATTATAGGACAGAACGACCTTTCTTCCTCTAGCTGCACTTGACAGTAAAAGTGATGAAAGAAGTATAGGAAAGAAAGAACATTTTTTTTAAATGCAAGTACGTAATATGTATTATTCATTATTATTAAATTAATTCATTAAGGTAAACTTTATTTCCTGAAGAGAAGAATTTATTTGTTCATTAGACAACGCTAAAGTGGGAAATTACTTTTTTCCCCTCTTCTCTTATATAAAATATAAAATTTAACAAAGTATATTTTACACAGTCCGTTAAAAAAAAAACCAATGTATTAAAAATTCATTAAACGTAAAATTGAAAAGAAATTCAACCCAAACTACTTTATACTTTGCTTCCTTCTAATTTATACTATTTTATTTATACTATTTATATTTTAGCGTCTAATTCATACTATTTTATAAAAGTGTATAGAAAATCAGCGAGTGATTAATCATTTCTAAAAATCATTGGCTAATTAATCTGTACTAAATGTCATTGATTGATTAATCAATGTAAAATCTTTTAACTACAGGGCGTCCACAATGTCTTGTCACCCCCAGTGAAATATTAACTGAGTTTCGTTTTTCTTTCAGATCCATTTCAAATGTGTGACAGCAGCAACTATACGATTGGACAACGCATACTGGCTAGTACCCGGGTCCATGAGCGACCGATTCAATGGTGCAGCTTCTCCAAAAAGGAGCTGCACGGGTGAATCGGTCTGGAAATCTGCACGAATATTTTCAATGGTTTTGCCATTACGTGGTCGCTTATGGACCCAGGTACTAGCCAATATGCGTTGTCCAATCGTATAGTTTCTGCCATCACACATTTCAAATGGGTCTGAAAGAAAAACGAATAGTATTTTACTGGGGCGACAAGACATTGTGGACACCCTGTAGATTGAAATAAAAATGCCATCTTTAATTTAAATGTTATTGCAAGTTTTAAGATTTGAAAGGCTAAAATTCCAACATGTATCAACATTGATGCACCATTTATAGTCCTATCTTAGTACCATACTTAAGGAGTTAGCTCGGGCGAAGGTGCCTTAAATACACAAAAATCGCTTTACTAAAATTTGTTAAGAGATACTGTTATGAAAAATTTTAAGGTAACAAGATATAGATATACATATATAGATATAGATATAGATATAGATGAGATAGGGGTCCTCCTAAGGAGACGTAGTTTAATATTCAAGATGAAGGTAAAGACGTAGAATACTGAAAGCATGTTTAATTTAAGTCCAATCGACAACGTTTCGGGTTACCTCACCCATCATCAGGCTTATCAAAAAAAAAAACTAAACAATAATATAAAACATAAGCAAATGAAAATTTGTAAAACCTAAGCTAACCAAAATGAAAAATTAAAAGTTTTAAAAAAAGGATACCCTAAAAACAAAATAAAGGGTTGAGAAAAAGCAATTAAATATATAAGGTCACAGTAAAATTAGATATAAATGGTAAAAACCTAAGCTAACACCATCATAAAAAGATAAAAAATAAGTAAAAGAAAAATCAGTATAAAACCAGTAAAAGGCAAAAAACCAGTAAAAGGTAAAAAACCAGTAAAAGAGTAAAAGGCAAAAAAAACAGTAAAAGGCAAAAAAACCAGTAAAAGGCAAAAAAACAGTAAAAGGCAAAAAAAAACAGTAAAAGGCAAAAAAAACAGTAAAAGGCAAAAAAAAAAACAGTAAAAGCAACTAAAAACACAAAAACGTACCTGTATCAGGCACATGACCTAAAGAAACTAGACCGGACAGGAAAAACAGTGCAGAAGGAAAACTTGGTTGGTTGTAAACTAATTAATATAGAGGGGGAAACAGCTAGAACCAAAATTAAGACCGGGATTTAAATATTTTATACAAAGGGATTCATAAATACGAAGGGAGGATACTGATTTTTCTTTTGCTTATTTTTTATCTTTTTATGATGGTGTTAGCTTAGGTTTTTACCATTTACATCTAATTTTACGGTGACCTTACATCTTTAATTGCTTTTTCTCACCCCTTTATTTTGTTCTTAGGGTATACTTTTTTTTAAGCTTTTAATTTTTCATTTTGGTTAGCTTAGGTTTTACCAATTTTCATTTGCTTATGTTTTGTGTTATTTATTAAGTTTAGTTTAGTTTTTTTTGATAAGCCTGATGATGGGTGAGGTAACCCGAAACGTTGTCGATTGGACTTAAATTAAACATGCTTTCAGTATTCTACGTCTTTACCTTCATCTTGAATATATATATATATATATATATATATATATATACACATTTAACTGCAAACAACACACAGTATAATTAATGTAAAGACGACGCTTGTATAGAAGAACGTTCCGCACAAGATGAGGAGGGAGAACGAACAAATGAAAAATGAGATAACCACCCGGGAATCGAACCCGGGATCTTCCGATTGCCGGTCAGATATGCTAACCACTACGCCATGGGCCTCGATTAATCAGAAGTCGTAATTCTCCTGATTAATCGAGGCTCATGGTTAGTGGTTAGCATATCTGACCGGCAATCGGAAGATCCCGGGTTCGATTCCCGGGTGGTTATCTCATTTTTAATTTGTTCGTTCTCCCTCCTCATCTTGTGCGGAACGTTCTTCTATACAAGCGTCGTTCTTTACATTAATTATACTGTGTGTTGTTTGCAGTTAAAATGTATATATGTGCGGCATGCGGGAGGTGCCCCTCAGGGCATTGGTTTTGCTCGTATGTAGGAGAATTACGACTTCTGATTAATCGAGGCCCATGGTGTAGTGGTTAGCATATCTGACCGGCAATCGGGAAGATCCCGGGTGGTTACCTCATTTTTCATTTGTTCGTTCTCACTCCTTCATCTTGTGCGGAACGTTCTTCTATACAAGCGTCATTCTTTACATTAAATATATATATATATATATATATATATATATATATATATATATATAGTTTGAGAAATAAGAATTTTTTTTTTTATCAATCTTAATTCTTGACCGAAGCGGCGGCAAATCAAGTAAGCTTACGGCACCAGAGATAAGAAGGAACAGTCAGGTTAAAAAGAGATAGTAAAAGAAATCGCTAAAAAAAATTCTTAATTAAAATTAATGATGAAAACGAACCGAAAATAGCTCGACAAGAGAATTTGTGGGTAGGAAAATGCTAATGAAGAAATAAGGAGATTGGTAAAGCTTTTGGAGAAGATGTTAACGAAAGAAAATACTTTTTTTTCCGGTGTTGGTATAATGTTTAGATTCGTTTTATGGGTAGAGGTTACTGGGTACCCGCGTCAGCTCTTGTGGGTACGATTGTGACCAACGTCAACGGATGACGAGGCTCAGCTGATGCCCTCTACTGGTGGGGTTATTACTCGACTCCTCTTTACCACCATTCTCTGAAGAAAAAAGGCGTCTTTTATTTGGAGTAAGAAGTCGGGATCGAACCCGAGCACTTCTGCTCAACTTCTCCAGACAGTAACTAACCGCTCGGACGCTTCGAAGTGAAGACTTTTCTTGGGTAATTATTACGGGTCCATATGCTAGCGTCCGTAACTCAATAGGTAACACCGATTCTCAGTGAAGACACTGACGTTGGTGCTTCGAACACCGATAATGTTGGTAATAACAATAATAATAATAATAATAATAATAATACAGGAGTTACAGCAATAGACCGCATTAGTTGGCCTGAGCTCTGTGCCAGGCCCTCCTGACTGATTAGAATTATTATTACAGTTCCATATACGAGCCGTAGAAGAAAGAAAATATTCATTACATTAAACTCGACATATTTACTGCTTCAGAAGAGGATTGGGGTAACTGACCTTTTTGTATATGATGTACAGTATATATATATATAATATATATATATATATATAGTCATGCGGGTTGCTTCTACAAAGCTTCAATTTAATATTTAGGAGAAATCCAATGACAAGGAGGAATGTAAATGCCATGAAAAGTCTTCTTTAATGCGCAACGTTTCGAGCAATACGCTCATCATCAGGCTAGATAATAACAATATGAAATTAGAATCAATAAATAAATGTGAACAAGACAAAATAATTTCTATAAAACCTATTCAGTAAAAGCAAATTTTAAAAAGACTAAAAGAAGAGGGTTAAATTCAAAGTTATAAAAATTTACATATAAAATTAACAAGAAATTTAAAAAGCTATTTTAAATTACATATAGTAAATTTGAAATTAGTACACTGGAATAATTAACACTAATACAATGGAATAATTAACACTACGAACCTTTCAATGCTGGTTCCGAGGCACGAGTAATTAAAACAAAACAAAACAGGAAACAAACTATGAGTTGGGCGGTTGGGGAGTTATAAGTTGGGGAGGGGGGAGGGGTTAGGGGAGGGGGGATTATAAAAAATTTAGAGGGACAGCTGAGGAATCCACGTTTAGAGAAGGGGTCAATGTTTTAATATAAAGAGATTCCAAAATTCTAAGTGAGTTAGGACAAGAATTACAACCGAGAATTTTAAATTATCTAAAGTGACATCAGTTTTGCATTTAATACTGTGTTCCCGAATACTAGAGGCTTCTTTTTTATTTAAAATTTTACCTGTTCGGCAACTTATTCCCATATGCGAATAAAATCTAGCCCTGAGGAGCGCACGGTGCTGCCAATGTAAGTACCAAGGAGACACCTTGGGCAGGTAAATAAATATACAACACCGCTACGCAACGAATCAGGAGTTCGATCCTTCGCTGAGAAAAAGCTACCTAAAGACATTTTGTAATAAATATAATGCGAAAATCAGTATGATAAAAAAATTTTCTTAACAACTTTGTAAATTTAAGTTTAAATTCTTTATTCATGGGACCCATTTCAGGTACCAAGAAATATTTATATCTTTAGGCACTGAAATACAGGGAAGTTGAGGGCTATAAACGTTATTTAAGAAAGATCTAATTAGTTTATCTACATATTGAACAGGAAAACTATTATTGGTAAAATATGATCTTAAATTATTAAATTCATCGTTAAGTAAGGTAAAACTAGAGGTCAAATTATATCCTCTGAACAAGAGCGTTTTAATACACGACATCTTATAGTTAAAATCAGTAAAACTAAAGAAATTCATGCCCAAACCAGTAAAAGTGGGTTTCCTGTAAACTGATGTAGTAATAGAATCACCTTTTTTCGAAATTAAAAGATCTAAAAAGGGAAGGGAGCCATTTTTCTCAGTTTCCATTGTATAAGTTATATTGGGGTGCAGAGAATTTAAGAAGTTAAAAAATTGTTGCGCTTGTACAGCATTATCAAAAACAGCTATCGAGTCATCAACGAAGCGCGATAGAAAATTGGTTTACAATGGGTGGGAGATTGTCTAAAAATTACACTTTCTAAATGAGTCATAAAAAAATCAGCTGATAAAGGTCCGACGGGTGATCCCATCCCAACACCATCAATTTGTTGGTAAACCTTATTATTGAAAGTAAAATAACATTGCTTAAAAACCAATTCTAAAAGTTCCTTAAAATAAGACCTTGAAAAAACATGAAAACTATCACCAGAGCTAAAAACCCTATCTAAAATAATGGCAATAGTTTCTGATACAGGTACATTCGTGAAAAGCGACTTTACATCAAAACTGACAAAAAACTTTTTTGAATCGAAATTCTCACTATAGAAGATCTTTTTGAAATTCATAAGAGTTATTTATAGTATAAGCATTTTTCGCAAAAGGTGACAGGAGACCACAACAAATTTTCCAATTGAAAGGTAGGTAAGTTATACGAAGCTAAATAGGACGGAGAGGTGTTCCAACTTTATGGATTTAGGCAAACAGTATAATTGAGCAAGATCAGAACCAGATACGAACACTGAGAGTAAGTATCGTTTTTTATTATCTTTAAAGACTTTAATCGTGACAAAAATCTATTAACTTGGTCTTCCAACCTTAAAATGACTTTATTGACGGGTTCAAGAATTTGTTTGAATTTGCTAACATCACTTAGGATTTCATTAGTTTTTTTATGTAATCAGATTTATCAAAATAACAACTCCGTTGCCCTTGTCCGGTCTAGTCACAACAATCTCCTGGTTCTTTGCCAAATTCTTAATAACCTGCAAGTCACTCTTCTTAAATATGAAAGATTTAAATTTAAGGTTTCTAAGTTTGTGAAAAAATTCATGAGTTAAATTAGCAAACTGACATTTAAAATTATTGAAATCACCAACATGGGGAACATTTTTCAAGCCATTAAAAATTTTTTCAAAGTAAAGAAAAAACGAAGGCTTATATATTTGAAATAACGGAAGCTTGAATTGCAAGCCAAGTGAGAGTAAAAACTTTTCCCGAGGTGAGAGGGTGTAACTAGAAAAATTCGAAATTACTTTATCAGAATTGAAAAAATTAGGTGAATTCAGGCCCAGGGCCTTTAACTTACGTTCATAATTGTTGAACACTATTATTATATATGATAATATAAGGTGTTATATATAAAACATATAATAATTATAATCAGTCAGGAGGGCCAGAAACAGGCACTGCTTAGGCCAACTAATGCGACCCATTGAACTAACTCCTGTATTATTATTATTATTATTATTACCAGCATCATCGGTATTCGAACTCCCGACCTCAATGTCTTCACTTCAGTTATAGGGAAACGGTGTTTTCCATTAAATTACAAACGTTGGCATGAAACATATAACAAGCTTAGGTATTTCCTGCGTTCGTTGTATATTTATAGCTTCCAAAACAGAAATAAAATAAATATCGTGTAGTCTCTCCTTCGCTCTTTTCAAATTCTAAAAGAATAAATTTTTTTTAATAAAATCCATAACGTCAATATCAAATCAATAAAAATACGAAAAGGTACACACGAATTTCATTTCGCATTGATGTATATTTTAAATCAATTTCAGGTATAGCGTATATACATATGTAGGCTCCATATATATATATATATATATATAGTTACGATAAAATATTCGTCGAAGTAAAAATCTATGGAAAATATACTAGAAATTTGTTTTAAAAATATATAGCTAGTTGCCAAACCGCCTTATGCCACGCTTTCGCTTTTATGAATACTGAATACATTCAACTTCCCAGAAACGAACCGTTCCTAAAAATGTCACAGAACCTTTTATCTGTTACACGCCCGCCCCCAACTCTCACTCCAACTTATGCATGGTAAAAGAGTGAATAAGGTAATTATTAAATATAATACCGCGAAGAGGAAATACAGGGTGTTCACAAAAGAATCGTAAAAACTTAACTTGTTTCAAACGAAATGTGTACCATTCTTTTTGCCGATATGATCTATTAATTATCCGTTGTAAGAAGTATTTGTATAACTCCATATAAATAATTTAAATATTGAATGCGCTCATTTCTCCGTAGAATTTTCAATTTTACCGTTAATAATTTGGGGGGTTTAGGGATAAGACATAAAAGGTGACTACATATTTTAGGACTTATCTTTGTTAATAAAAAAGAAACATTTAAGTACATATTTAAGTATGTATGAAGTCCCCCTTTATCATAATTGAGGGGTCCCGCGTCTTAAGGTACCTAAGCGCAAAAATTAAAATTCGCCAGAAAGCGCTTCCAAAGTTCAGCAATATTGTGGCAATAGTATCTCTGTTATTAATTGAGCTAGAACGTTCATTTTTGGCTAAATTCGAGTTCTAAGTATGCTAATGAAGATGTTGATGAGTTTTTGGAATAGATTTTCATATTTTATATATATATTTTTTAATTTTTTGATTTTCTTATTATGCCGAACTTTGGGTGAACTTTTGGCTGGCGATAGAGGTGAAAAAAGTAATTCGCTTCATAAGGTTTTCAACCATACTTCTAGTGTCGTAAGGTCATTATAACCCAAACCACGCGATAGAGGAAAGGTGAAAATAGTGATATCCATCAAAAACACGATTTCGCCTGTGGTGGCGCCTAGGTACCTTAAGACGCGCGACCCCTCAATTATATCCAGAGTGAAGGAGAGTGCAGTGGGTAAGGAGGGTAGAAATGTCTTTTTTTTTTCTTTTTTTTTGAAAGAGACATCCGAGCCGCTTATGCAATACCCAGTCATAAAAGTATTCTCAATCCAGCTATAAATTATTCACAAACTTTAAAGATTTTGCATTTATTTACGTTACTTACGCTTCCCGCGTTAAATAAAAGCACTCATAATAACTGACGTTCTAGCTAGAAAAAACAAAACAAAACTGAATTCATGTCTTAATGGAAATCGTATAAAACCAATTACAATACCAGCAATAATCACACACACACACACACACACACACATATCATATGTATATATATACACACACATACATATGAGAAAGAAATTAAGCTGAAGTGAAAAGCTTTTTAAAAAATATTATTAGAATTTCATTTTTATCGAAACTGACAAAATATTGAAATATTGTCAATATTGATTCCATATAATTTGTTCAATTGGTTTTCTTTCTTAACACAAATTGAACGTTTTTAATATTTAATTGACACTCTACAGTTTTTTTTTCCAGTCATGAAATATCTTATATAATTTACTGAAAAATTAAAAAGAATCACTAAGGAGGACTAGATACTAGTACGGTGATCAGGCCAACCAATGAGGCTCATTGCTCTAATTTCTGCATTATTAATATTATTACTAGCATCATCGGTATTTGAACCCAAGAGTTCAATGTCGCTCATATATATATATATATATATATATATATATATATATATGTTACGCGTGATCGCTGAAATTAAGCATTCATGAAATTACGCAATATTTTGCGTTTTTCATGAAATGCGCAGGGCGTTTGCCAATTTCATGAATGAATTAAGCAAAATTAATGCATTTTTCATGAAATACGCAATTTTGGTATGCGTTTTCCATGAAATCGGTAAAGGATGAGCTAATAACATGCATTTTTACAGCATTTTCGTTAAAACTAACGAAACTATCATGACTTAACCTAACCACTCGTCAAGGGCGTAAAATTGACCTAACCGGGCATTCAATTAACCTACCCGGGCATTCAATTTCACCGATCACGCGTAACATTTATATATCGAAACCTACGGTACAATTATTGAATGCCCGGTTAGGTCAGTTGTACGCCCTTGACGATTGGTTACGTTAAGTCGTGATATTTTCGTTAGTTTTAAAGAAAATATCACGACTTAACCTAACCAATCATCAAGGGCGTATAGGTGACCTAACCGGGCATTCAGTTAACCTAACCGGGCATTCAATAATTTTACCGTAGGTTTCGATATATACATATATATATGTTACGTGTGATCGGTGAAATTGCTCATTTCATGAAAAACGAAATATTTTGCGTTTTTCATGAAATGTGCGGGGCATATAAAATAAACTTTGTTCTGATTTGCTGTAAAAATGCATCTTATTAACTCATTCTTTGCCGATTTCATGAAAAACGCACACCAAAATTGCATATTTCATGAAAAATGCATTACTTCATGAAATTAGCAAACGCCCTGCGCATTTCATGAAAAACGCCAAATATTGCGTTTTTCATGAAATGCACAATTTCACCGATCACGCGTAACATATATATATATATATATATATATATATATATATATATTAGTGATGTAGCGGTTGTTCGCAACTGCCACTGCAATTGCGGAGCAACAGCACATATTCTCAGCTCCGCAACCGCATTTATCAGTGCGGTTATTGCGGTTGTTTGAAGATATCTTCTTACTAGGGCAACCAAACGCTATAAATGCTATGTAATGGCTATAAATGCTATAAACGTCGCCAAATGCTGTTCCTGTCATGCCTCATGCCTTCACTCAAGGGTGCAAAAATGTAAAAGTTTGCTGCGCCCTAATTGCGACATGTCTAGAATTGCTACTTGGGCTGGATGGATAGATGCATTATGTAATAACGTACACTTATCAACGCTAGGTGGCTAGAAAAGCATTATTTTAATTATATTTAATAAAGCAATAATGATGTATAATTACTGTTGATAAAAAAAGATAAAAAACGTCAATTTTTTTTATTAGAAATTAGGCAACCTTCATTACCAAGTTACAAACTAAACTAAAGCACCAGCTTCAGTATCTGTTCAGACACGAGTGAGGGTGGTTGTGTTGCGTTAGCTCTCCATCGCTACCTTTGTAACGTTACGTGCTTCAACCCATTTGTAAAGTGTTAGACTGTGGTGCAACCATCATGGAGCGATCTACGAGTGTAGTGTGGAAGTACTTCTCGAGAGTGTCAAACGATGCAGGGAAGTGTGTCATATGTAATAAGAACTATTCACGAAAGGGAAGGAGTACCACTCACTTAAAAACCCATCTGCGTTCGATGCACAAGAAGGAATATAATGAAGTGATATCTAGTGAAAATGAAGCTAATGAACAGTCAAAGAAGAAAAAGGAATCAAAAGTGTCTCTTACAACCCAACAGGAAATAAAGTGTGTAGTAAAAGAAAAGAATCAGACGATTGAAAGTTTCTTCGAAAAAGTCCAAATTTGGGATGCGAATCATTCCAAATCAAACTCATTGGACTATCGCATAACCGAAATGATAATATTGGATGACTTGCCATTCAGCCATGTTGAGGACTCAGGTTTCATGAGACTCATGGCTGAAACAGCTCCACAGTATAAAGTGAAATAGCGTCAGTTCTACACTGATCTTGCGTGCAACGATATCTACGACTTTGTTCCAAAGAAAGTGCTCAAAATTCTTGAGCCTCTAAAGGATTCGAAAGTATCATTGACAACGGATGCATGGTCAGACACGTCTGCTGGAGTGTCTTTACTCTCTTTGACATGCCATGCAGTGAATCAAGACTTCAAGAGAACCAATTTGGCGCTCAACGTAATGCCACTTGAAGATCACCACACTGGAGAATACTTGTTAGAAAAATTTGAGCAGATGCTTCAGAAGTGGGATATTGCCCATTCATCCATCCATTGTGTAATGCGCGACTCAGGAGCAAACATGATAAAAGCTTTGTTTCTCACTGGCGTTCATAATATCGGTATCCGGACAACTGCCACCTGGAAAACTGCCACCGGACAACTGCCACCCGGACAACTGCCACCCGGACAACTGCCACCCTGGAAAACTGCCACCCAGACAACTGCCACCCGGAAAACTGCCACCCTGGAAAACTGCCACCCGGAAAAATGCCACCCTGGAAAACTGCCACCCAGACAACTGCCACAGGTAGGGTTAGGTTAGGTTAGGTTAGGTTAGGTTTTTTCTAATATTATTTTATGTATGTATAGATATCTATTAATAATTCATTGTTAAATATCCATTTTTAAAAAGTCTATTTTATAAATAATATTTTTTTACAACTTTTTTTGTTAATTTTCATAAACACCAGGGGCAGTTTTCCAGTGTGACCGGGAGGATGGCGGTCGAAACTGAGCTTCGAGGTTACTCGTGGCTACCCTGGTTTAACACCATCAACTTGTATAATCCAACGAGGGCATGTTGACCTAGTAGGAAAAGAATGGAGGAAAACAAATAAAAGACACCCCTCCAGTTTTTTTAACTTAAAAAAGGCGAAAACTAACGAGGGCATTTCGCCAGAAAGTCTTTGAAAAGAAGTTCGTAAAGAAAGTGGTAAAATTAGAAGTGATATGTGTGAAAGATACATAACCGGAGTAGCCAAAAGAGAAGACTTTGGGCGGTAGGGACCGGGAGGGCGCGCAACTCTCCTGAACCCACCCCGGAGTGGTGAAAACTGAATCGAGAATGACAAGGACTGCTATCAGCGAGTACCTCGTCCCCCCCCCAAACCCTAAAACCAGCAGGGTGCATTTTAACCCAACCCCCAACACAAGTTCGTGCCAGGAACAAGGGCATAAACACTAGGGGCAGTTTTCCAGTGTGGCAGTTGTCCGGGTGGCAGTTATCCGGGTGGCAGTTTTCCAGGTGGCAGTTTTCCAGGGTGGCAGTTGTCCGGGTGGCAGTTGTCCGGTGGCAGTTGTCCGGGTGGCAGTTTTCCAGGTGGCAGTTGTCCTAGAACCATAATATCGATTGCACTGTTCATAAACTGCAACTTGTAATCAAAAGTGGATTATCCTCACAAAAATCTCTCAGTGACTTGTTAGCTAAACTTCGATCCATCGCTACTCATTTCAATCATTCTACGATGGCGCAGGATGAGTTAAAAAAAATTAAAAAACACTTAGATCAACCTGAACTTACAGTCATTCATGATGTCGCCGCACGATGTAACAGCATTTATCACATGATGCAGAGAACACTGAAGTTGAAGGAACCACTGAGTCTATATAGCGCTGCTAACTCCAAAATGCAACAACTCACTAACGTCAACTTCACTCTCTTGTAACTGTGTGGCTGTGTTGGAGTCATTCAATGATATCACAAAAAGATTGAGTAGTTCCACCTCTTCCATATCTGAGGTTATTCCCCTCGTCTTTTTCTTGAAAAATGTGCTTCAACCTCGAAGTGGTGATTCTGAAGCTGATCATGGAATCAAAACAATGAAGGAGATAATGCGCACAGAGCTAACAAGGAGATTTGATGCCTAGAAGCAAATGACATGTATTCTTTAGCTACCTATTTGGATCCAAGGTAAAAAGCAAAATTGTTTTCCGCTTCACATGTCACAAAAGGTGTTCAGGAAAAATTGGCATGTCTTTGTGATGAAATGGACAAGACTCAAACATCATCGGACTCGGAGACAGCCAGTGAACCATGGCAAAGAAACCATTGATTGATTTAGGCCAGGCATCAGCTTCTACGAGTAAATCAATAACAATAATGGACTCAATGAGTGCTCTATTGGCTTCCAGTAGTGATGACGAGACCGAAACTGAGTCAAGCAGAGACTCGCAAAAAATGATCGAGAAATATCACAAAGAAGATGATGCTTTGGCTTGATGGAAGTCAAATCAAAAGAAATACAAAAATTTGAGCAAACTGGCTCGGACATACCTTGGATGTCCTCCCTTAAGTGTTCCTAATGAACAATTATTTAGTGAAGCAGGGATCATCTACGACGAAAAAAGAAATCGGCTGAAGGGGACAAAGCTGAAAAACTTTTATTTTTGAAATATAGTCTCCCAGCAATTCAATTTAAATATAAGGATCCAGAGGAGATAAACCACGCAGTGGACCTCCGAGGACATCCACCGACGATGACAGCCGCTACCATCCTCGCTCATTTCACAAACAGTCCCCAAAAGTCTCTTCGGCGTTTTTATTGCCGTTTTTATCATTTTGCTCTATGGTTCCAGACTTAGGGGACACCCTATATTATATATATAATATATATATATATATATATATATATATATATATATATAATATATATATATATACTGTATATACATACACGTATATATACACACTATTTAATCCTTATATTTAAATTGAATTGCTGGGAGACTATATTTCAAAAATAAAAGTTATTCAGCTTTGTCCCCTTGAGCCGATTTCTTTTTTCATCGCAGATGATCCCTGCTTCACTATATATATACACATATATATACTATATATATATATATATATATATATATATATATATATATATATATATATATTTATATATATTATAATTATATATACCACTTTCAAATGGGCGTTGGTTGGGGAAAGTGGTTGGTGGGATGCAAAACACGTTGGGTCCTCGTCCCGCATCTTGGAAACACATTTTTTACAGTTTAGATTAGTCATTATATTGTAGACTGTGAAGAGTGTGGCTAAAAAGCGATATTTTTTTGTGTTGTTGATTCTTAGGTAATATTATGATGTTATAGGGTACATAACCGCAACCGCGCTCTAACCGGAGCTTTATTTGTAAGCTTCGCAACCGCAACCGCAGATCTATGAAAAATGACAACTGCTACATCATTAATTATATATATATACACTTTATGACTTTATGAGTGTATATATATATATATACATATATATATATGTGTGTGTGTGTTGCAGGGAATCTGTGTAATGGCAGACTCAAGAATATTTCTATTAACAATGTTGCTAGAGTGAAACAAAACTGTAGCATTATTGATTGGAATAATGCCACAGTTTTGTTTCACTCTAGCAACATTGTTAATAGAAATATTCTTGAGTCTGCTATTATCCAACTTAGAAATAACTTCAACATAAGCAAAGGTCTTTTTCAACTCGATCCTGTTGTTTTGAACTCCTTCAGAACGGATTTAGATAAGAAGGGTAAAACGCTAAACCTTTGGTAAACTTGTATGCTACTCTAATAACTTTTATTTTTCAATTTATTTTTATATACATCGAACTTAGACAAGAAGGGCAGAGTGCTAAAACCTGGGCAGATTTCCAGTATAAATTTGTATGCTCCTCATACGTTTTATTTTTATTTTAATTTTTCAATTTATTATTTTTTTTTAATTAACTATAACATTGGTTGGAAACAATTCATTTGATCTTGTGTTGGATTCGAGCAAAGTGCTAAAACATCGGTAGTTTTTTCCTTACAAATTTGTATGCTCCTCCCACAATCCCTTAATGTTTAATTTTTAGTGTTATTTCTCCGTTTATTGTATATATATATATATATATATATATATATATATTTTGTTTTTCTGTAATCTATATATAGGTTGTAACACTTTATGTACTTCAGTGTTCCTGAGGATGTCATTAGACGAAAGCGCTTGAGAACCATTCTGTGTTTCCTTTCTTTCGTGGTTTTATTCATCATATATATATTATATATATATATATATATACACTGGCGGGGATCTAAGATTTTTGTTTTCGGTGGGACTGGTTGGGTTTTGATGAAATTCTGAACCAAGCTTAAATATTATGCAATCATTCCCCTAAAAGTACTTACTTCAATGGTTACCCATTTATTCGGAACGCTCAGTCAAAACCAGAAACACTTCACAATAAAAATAATGTACAGCCACTTTCTAAACGACTGTCCAACCTATCACAGGACACAGAAAATTCATTGAAAAATACATCCACAATCACAAATATTTAGCTTGAAGCTGTTCCTATAAATCTCTGGTTATTTCATAAATCAAAAAAGAAAGTTACTGTAAATTACATCATTCTGGCTTGAAACATACATTATAAACAAATATGTAGATGTGCCAATGGATCTTTACTAAAACCATTAAAGGTCTTCTTTTCACTTTAGGAGGATCCGACGATCTTTCTTATTAGCAAAGATCTCAGTAACCTTTTCTGCTATTATTTCCATGACCTGGAGCCTCACTTGATGGATATATGAATTTTTTTCCACTTAGGTTGCGATTCGCAAAACATCTCTATCAATGGGGCGCCTAGAGCCCCTTCAGCCCCCTCTGGATCCGCCACTATATATATAATATATATATATATATACTGTATACACACACACTGTAGTTTGTCTTGTTATATTTTTCAAAATACATAATATGGTATTCTTGGATGCAGCAAGTTTGAATACCATTTTTGGTATAAAAACTGTGGAAACTTCATTCTGTTTAGAGGATTTTTGCAGATAACTGAATCACAAAGTTCTCTTTCACCAAAGTTATAATCATATACTGTAGGATAATTCATCAGGAATAATAACGGAATAAATAATATAGATTGTATATATATATATATATATATATATATATATATATATATATGGGATGAATTTCACAATTAAACACGTGAAATTAATGAATGATGCCAACCACAAGGAAAAAAAAATGATTCCAAGGCCTTTCGTGTATTCAGAAGTACACCTCGTCAGGGAATTAATTCCCTAACGAGGTGTACTTCTGAATACACGAAAGGCCTTGGAATCATTTTTCTTTTTCCTTGTGGGTTGACATTATATATACAGGGTGAGTCAAAAGTCTCCATACATAGGCAAAATGGTCACTTTATTATGCAATCACTTGTAAGTCACAAAATATGCTCTATGTGGGCACCATTACACTGAATGCACATACGGATGCGTTCCTCCCAGTCATGGCAAACGCGCGTTAACACGTCTGGTGTTATGCGTGCACACGCATCACGAATGCGTCCCTTTAGGACAGGTGGTCCGTGTTTTGTATTTTCACCTGGTACACCATGGCCTTCAAGTGCTCCCACAAGTTAAAATCAAGGGGGGTCAGGTCTGGGGACCTCGGAGGCCACTCCACGGGACCACGGCGGCCAATCCAGTGACCCGGAAACTGCTGATCCAGCCACTGGCGCACGCAGATACCGTAATGGGGTGGCGCCCCGTCTTGCTGAAAGTACGCTGGAAATCCACTGTCCTCGTTCAGCAGGGACGGCATGACTGTATCTTGCAGCATGTTTAGATACACTTCGGCATTCAGATTGGTGTCAATGAAAAATGAGCCAACAATTGTGTTGCCCCATATCCCGCACCACACCATCACTTTTCCAGCACCTTGCGTCTTTGAGGGACTCATCCAGTGCGGGTTGTCATCACTCCAATAACGTACGTTTTGACGATTAACCTCTCCATGAACATAAAAGTTGGCTTCATCTGAAAACAGGATGCCAGCCGAGAACTCCGTGTCTTCGTCGACTTTTGCTCTTGCCCATTTTCAGAATTCCAGCCGCCTGTCCGGTCGTCTTCGCTAAGATACTGCAGCATTTGCATTTTGTATGGATGCCATCTGTGCTCTTTCATAATGCGGACGATACTCCTTTGGCTGACACCGCATTCTGCAGACATCCGTCGAGTGCTTTTTTGGGGACTCTTTGCGAACGCTGCCAGCATCATGGTCGCTGTGCCTTCATCGGTGGCTGTTCGTGGACGGCCACTTCTCAGTTGGTCTGCAACACTTCCAGTCTTCTTGAACTTCTCAATGAGTTTGGCAACGGTGTCGTGTGTGATGTGCGTGCCGGGGGCTTCTCTCCTGTTAAAATCCTCGGCAACCTTACGACAGCTTCCTGATCCTGCCAGAAGAATGATCTCTATACGCTCTTCTTGGGACAAAGGCATCTCAGCACATCACCTGCAAAAAAATAAAAAATAAATAATCATTTATTTATCATGACCATTTTGCCTATGTATGGAGACTTTTGACACACCCTGTATATATATATATACAGGGCGTCCCAAAAAAATGTATACACACTTTAAATAATTATAAAAGCAGTGTTTATTAAAATACATTTCATTTTCAAAATGTAATAGAATCTACAGACATTATTTAATTGTTTTGTCAACGCCTGTTTTCAAACTGACGTCCGTTCTGGTCCAGGCACTGCTGATAACGCGAAGCAATGGAATCGCAAACATCACGAAACATTTCGTTTGGTATTTGTGTGCATTCTCGTTCAATGGCTGCTCTCAATTCAGCGACTGTTGCAGGTTTTATAGCGTAGACTTTGTCTTTTAAGTATCCCCATAAAAAATAGTCTAGTGGTGTGAGGTCTGGTGAACGCGGAGGGTATTCTACGAAACCCCTTCGTCCAATCCACATCCACATCGTGCCAAGTACCACTCGCAATACTCCACTCTTCGGTCCGGATCATCTTCATTAATAGCATGGACTAATCTTGGAATGTAACTTTTCCATTGACAGCGCTTCAAAATGCGTTGGACAGACGATTCTGAAATTCCTACCTCACGACTCGCTTGCCGCACAGATTTTCTTGGACTTTGGTGATACGTTTCCAGTACTCTTTCTTGCTTTGTGGGGCTTGTCGATGTCCGTGGTCTTCCGGAACGCTTCTTGTGGACATTCTGAACAGTTCCCTCGGCTTCAAACTTATCTCTAATTCGAGTGATGGTATGTCGCGTTGGTGGATCTGTTTGAAACTCCCTCCTAAACTGTCTTTGCACTTCAACTGCGTGTTCACACTTCCAGTAGCATTTTAGAATGAATTTCCTTTGTTCAAAGCTTAGTCTGACTGCCATTATTAATTCTAATGGGTTTAACTTGGAAAGAAAGAAACATCAATTGAGCTATCAGCTGTTAAAGTGTGTATACATTTTTTTGGGACGCCCTGTATATATACACATATATATATATATATATATATTAGGTTGTGACATAAATTCTGCTCGATTAGAAAACGGACGCTAGATAACAGAATAACCTCAAGATAATGTGAAATAGTTTTAGAAATGTTGCAAAATACACGCGGCGACAGGTTCGCACAGGTTTTATCACGATGCAGAATGATACAGAATGACTTAGGCTAGTGTAGGCTTAGGCTAATGTAGGAGTAGGCTAATGAATATTTTCTCTGATGTTTTTCATACAGTTACAACGTCACCCCTACGATATTACAGTAATTGAAAAAACATGGAGTCCACGAAAGAGCATATTCGACATGTGATGCTGTATGAGTTCCATAAAGGATCTAACACTAGTGAATCCGCAAGAAACATTCAAAGAGTTAATGGAAATGATGTTGTGAGCGAATGGATGTGTAGGAGATGGTTTGAGAAGTTCAGAAATGAAGACTTCAGTCTGAAAGATTATCAACGAACAGGACGACCAAATGATTTAGATGAAGAGTTGCTGAAAGCAAGAGTGGAGGAAAAACCAACGATAACTGTAAGAGAACTTGGCCTGCAACTCGGCGTTAGCCATATGATCATTCATCGTCATTTGAAGCTGTTAGGAAAAGTAGTGAAGGTTGGAAAATGGGTTCCGCATGATTTGTCACAAGCGAATCTTCAACATCGAATCGATATTTGCACATCACTACATTCTCGGCAACTGCAGGCACCGTTTTTGAATCGGATCGTCACTGGGGATGAAAAATGGGTCCTCTATAACAATATTAAGCGTCGACATCAGTGGCTTAGCCGTGAAACAAAGCCTGAACCTCAGCAAAGGAATGGACCCCATCTAAAGAAAATTTTGCTATGTGTTTGGTGGGATATGCAAGGAATTATTCATTTTGAGCTTCTGCCAGATAACCGAACAATCACAGCTGAAGTCTACTGCCAACAACTCCAACGATTGAAGATGGCATTACAAGAAAAACGCCTGCATTAATTAATCGCAGAGGTGTTCTATTCCACCAGGATAACGCGCGCCCTCACACTGCTCGAATCATCACTGCCCAATTGGAGGCATTTGGTTGTGAAAAAATGCCTCATCCACCTTATTCTCCAGACATCGCACCTTCAGACTACCATTTATTCAGAAATCTGCAACACCACCTAGATGGACAAAAGTTGCAATCCAGGGAAGCTATCGAAAACGAAGGGATCGGTTTCTTTAACTCGAAATCAAGGGATTTCTTCGAACGTGGCATAAAAAAACTTTTCTACAGGTGGGAGGAGGTTATAGAAAAAGAAGGGAATTGTATTAATGATTAATTTGTCATTATGTCATTTAATGACTGTTGTGAATAAACCAAAAATTCGAGCAAATTTGGCCTTATAAGTCATTTAATTTTTGTTCTGAATGAACTAAAAATTCAAGCAGAATATATGTTACAACCTTATACATATAGTGATCTGTCTTTCCTTGTGACCAGACGTGTTCTATCGAGTGTCCAGTATTACCAATTGAACAAGTGAATTTATTCGAAGTGTCTTTAGAAAAAATAAGTGTTTGGTGCTTTCTTAACTAAATTACCTCCTGTTATTAATTATTCATAAAAGAATATATTTTATTTATTGACTTTATTTATTACTGTATTATTTGATTAAACCAAGGTGAGTGCACGTGGCTTGCGTTGTTTGTTTTCCTTTGCGAGGGTAAAATTCCAAAACGTGGTCTAATAAGGTTGATTTTGCCTTGTTGAGGATCATCAGGTAGGGTGTGGTCACCATCCTTAGAAAAAAAAGGAAAAAGGGAAAAAAGTCGGGCGAATTGTGGGCAGATGAGTTTTTTTATTTTTTTTTATACATCTTTATTAATACTGTTTCTCTTCCAGAACCTTCGTCTGTACCTTAATTAAGTATATATTCATTTAGTATAAATTTGGGTTACAGGAACCTGTTTCTGTGTTTGAAGAACATTTTTGCCGTCTTGCGCAGGTGACGTCACAATAAGCACACGGTAGACCTACGTTTTATTTATTAACTGCTCCTTACTTATTCTTGGAGACGTATGTCGTTATTAGATTACTATTATTAACTCGATATTAATTTCCAAGCGCTCGTTTTTTAATTAGTTAATAGCATAGCACCACCATCAAGTACTTGCAGTCGCTGTAAAGGAAAGTTTGCCGCTTACGCGTTTATTTTGGGTAATAATAGTGATCAGTTAGTTTGCAGGTGGTGCTCAAACATGGAATTGCTGAGGAACGAGCTGGAGCGTGAGAGGGTGGCCAGAGGGAGGCTTGAAGAAAGGGTGGTGCTCCTGACGGCAAAGTTAGAATCCCTTGGGCCTTCTGAGAGGAGTTATTCTTCAGTCACGGCCCCTTCTGCCTCAGTTTCTACTAATGATATAAATAATACTAATAGCCCTCTCTTTTCCCCTAGTTCCCGACCCTGCGTAATGCGTAGTGCGTAATTGAACCCCATTGAGACAACCTAAGACTTGTCTACCGGTATTAACGAACAATAAATTTTCTGTTTTAGGTTTCGAAGACGTAGATGAACCTGAAATACGACTCGTTGGTGATTCCATTGTTCGAGGGCAGCTCGAGAAATTCTGCGGGAGGAACCCCCGTCGTAGGCGCCGTTACTGCTACCCTGGTGCAAGGGTGGAGGATATAACTAATAGTGTTGATTTTTTTACAGACGGAACCTCTGAGGACACAACGTATGTTATTCACGTCAGTACTAATAACGTTCTAAATTCTAGATCGGAAGAGCTGCTGGCTAGATACAGGGACTTACTAGAGCGAATAAAGGAAAAAAACTAATAAGACTGTTTTAACAGGTATACTTCCTCGAATTATCCAACGTAACGAGTTTTACAGCAAGGCGACCTATATTAACAATACCCTAAAGTCACTTTGTCCCCCTGAATGTTGGGTAGAAACGCAGCATGCAGGGGAAGCGTTCAACCTCCCTCCCGTTCAGGAAAGGACCCCTGCTCCCGATTTCACAATGAGGAACAGGGACTGTCCGATGCCAAGAGACGAGGCATCACTGCCCTCTTCCTTACCTTCCACTGCAGGGGAGAGGCGTTCGATTACTCAAACGCCTCACTCGGTGTGCAGTTCCTCCCCCTCCCGCCAAAGGAGGGGCACGCGCGTCCGTCAGGATATGAACACCGCTAACAAACCAAGCCACAGAGTAGGGGAGGGGCCTCCTATCTCCCCAAGGTCATGCCACTCATACCCCAGGCAGGCGAACCGTCTCAGGGAGATTAAGAGAAAAGAACGGGTGGGTCACAGTTAACAGGCGCTCTTGACGGAGGGTTTCTCAACCTGTCTTCGCGGCAAGGCCACCTGTGAGGAATCTCACCCTCTTTGTGTCGCGAATTCAGCTCTCGAACGACGAAAACGATATTCGAAACATGATGGAAGAAGTCAGTGGTGAACACAGTATATTGTTAGTTAATAAACTAAACACAAAATCTCCGTATTATAACTCATTTAAAGTAATAATTAAAGGTGTAAATTCGCATTTCAACCCGTACAATATGAGTCAGTGGTCAGACGGCATTATTGTTAAGGAGTTTATTCACTTTTCTAGATTTGATAACAGGCAAAATAATATAATAATAATAATAATAAATAATAATAATAATAATAATAATTGGCGCCCCATCGGTAATGCCTGAAATTTGTACTGTGTATACTGTATAATAATAATCATATTAATAATAAATTTTCTAGCAGTCATGGCAGGTAACTTGTTGAAAATAGTCTCATATAACGTAAGGTCAGTGACGAATTCAATTGTAGATGTTCATAAAATCTGTGACAATGCAGATTTGATACTCCTGCAAAAGCACTGGCTACCGAAGCAAGAGCTAAAATTCCTCTCTACCACCCATGATGACTTTATGTACCATGCGTCATCAGCAGTGAACTTGTCAGATGAATTAATGTACGGTAGGCCATTTGGTGGTGTTGCTTTCTTAATAAGGAAAAATTTGTCAAAACATAAAATTTTTAACAAGAGATAATATAAGGTTGTTAGGCATTGAGTTACAAGTGAACAATGATTGCATATTAATTGTAAACTGCTATTTACGATACAACAAAGGCAATAATCTAGATGAATACATTGATTTGCTGTACAAAATTAAGTCATTATCAGATAACCCCAAATATTCTCACTGTATAATAATGGGGGACTTTAACGCGCATGTGAACTCGGAATTCTTTGTAGAATTGGGTAACATGTGCGAGTCGGCCAAATTAAGTACAAATGATGTAGATGTATTAGGGGTAACCAGTGGTAATTTTACATACGTTAGTGATATGAGTGGTACCACCAAGTGGATTGATCATTGCCTCGCTAGTAATAATTTAAAGGATCGAATTGTTAGAGTTCATATTCTGCATGATTTCCTTCTTTCTGATAATAGACCATTAGAACTATTAATTAATTTTACCATAACACGACATAACAAGAACTCAATAGGTAAGAATAATCGCGTCGATTGGTCTAATGTTAATATACAACAGAGAATAGAATACAAAGGCAGAACAGGTCACCTCTTTAATAATTTAGAAATTTTGCATCTTGCCTGTACTAATCCTTGCTCAAATGATTCTCACTGTAAACTCATAGATATATATTATAGTAAAATAGTATCCTGTTAAGAGAAGCAGGAAGCCCCCTGATTAAATCTTACAACTATCATACTAAGATTATTCCTGGATGGAATGATTTTATTGTCCCCCTGAAGAGGGAATCGAAAGACGCCAACGATTTGTGGTGCTTTCATGGTAGACCCAGATTAGGACCAGTATACATGAATATGTGTAGAAGTAGGGGTCAGTATAAAGCGGCCATTAGGCGATGTAAACAGGGAGAAGACTCTATTCGAGCATCAAAATCCTGTGTAGCACGCATAAATAACGATAATAACAAATTTTGGAAATTTGTTAAGAATCAAACGGGTGTCAAAAGTGTTCTCCCTCCGACAATCGATGGGGTGTCAGGGTAGGATAAAATTGCAAAGCTGTGGAAAAACCACTACTTTAACATTCTTAACAGTGTGAGTAGGGGTAATCTTAAGATAGATTGCAGCGAAACGCCTGTGAGAGGAACAAGGGAAAATACTTTGATATCAGTTCCTGAAGTAAAGAGGTTAATTAAAGAGTTAAAGACTGGTTCTACGTCAGGGGTGGTAGATGACTTATCCAATGAGCACTTAAAATATGCCAATGACGTGGTATGTCTGTATATGTCATTGCCTTTATCAGCCATGCTTCCTCATAGCTATATCCCTGCAGAGTTCATGAGGGTATATATCTTGCCCCTGGTCAAAAATAAGTATGGAGACATTCTTCCAGCAATAATTACAGGCATATTGCTGTCGCTTCCTGCTTCTAGAAACTACTAGAAAAACTCTTGTTACTCCGATTAAATGATTACCTATGGACATCTAATCAGCTTCGTTTTAAAAGGTCCCACTCAACTGACATGTGTATCTATGTACTTAAAGAAACAATATCTAAATACATTAACAGTAATTCAACTATTTATAGCTGTTTCCTAGATATAAGTAAGGCATATGAAAGAGTGAACCACAATATTTTATTTGCAAAACTAGAAGACAGGAAGGTTCCCATGTACATATTAAATTTATTGAAATTTTGGTATTCCCACCACTCTTTTACCGTTAGGTGGGGCAATGTACTATCCGAATGTTTTGGCTCCTCTTGCGGGGTGAGACAAGGCTCCTTGCTCTCCCTTGTGCTATATTGACGGATTAATTGCTTCACTCAATGAGGCAAAAGTGGGATGCTGTATAGATAACACAAGGATAAATAACTTACGAGGGCCACTCAATATATTTTGCCCCACCTTTTTTTTCTTTCCAATTTTCCTTGTAAGTTTCAAGAATTTTGTACACAAGTAGTTACATACCTTTCTTACAAGTTTTTATTTTTCCTCATAGTCTCCATCCTTTTCTACAGCTTTCCTCCACCTTGAAACAAGGGCCTTTATTTCTTGCTGGTAAAGGTTTGCTGGGTTCCGCTGGAGCCACCTCTTAACCTCCTCAACAACCTCATCGTCACTCTGAAACTTTCTTCCACGAATAGCATCCTTCATTGGCCCAAACAAATGGAAGTATGAAGGTGCCAGATCCGGGCTGTATGGAGGGTGGGGTAACACAGTCAAGCGCATTTTTGTGATGGCCTCTCTTGTTTGCAAACTGTGGTGTGGTCTTGCGTTATCGTGCAAAAGAAGGACGTCTTCCAGTTTTCTCTCCGGTCGAACTTGTTTTATACGTCTCTGGAGTCTCTGTAGGGTAGCAATATATGCCTCTGAGTTGATTGTTTGTCCTTTCTTCATAATGTCCACCAGAATCACCCCTTTCATGTCCCAGAAGATGGTGGCCATAATCTTTCCTGCAGAGGGAGCCATTTTGAACTTTTTCTTGCGTAGGGAGTCTGCGTGATGCCACTCCATGGATTGGCGTTTTGTTTCAGGTTCAAAGTGGTATACCCAAGTCTCATCACCAGTCACAATTCGTGAAAAGAAGTCATCCCCTTCTGTCTCGTATCGAACCAACGACTCAGAAGCAATTTCTTTTCTTTGGGCTTTGTGATCTTCAGTCAGTTGGCTAGGAACAAACCGTGAACACACTTTTGAGTATTCCAGTGGCTGAATTATCGTATTCACACTTCCTTCACTAATTCCTAGATCCAGTGATAGCTCCTTGTATGTGAGTTGCCGATTTGATCGAATGATGCTGTTAACACTTTGCACAGTGTGAGATGTGACAGCCGATGCCGGGTGACCGCTGTGTGGCTCATCATCGAGGTTGGCTCTCCCTCTCTCCGATGATCTCACACGTTTAGACTAGCGTCCAACTGTGCTTCGATCAACAACAGTATCTCCGTAAACGTTTTGTAAACGTTTGTGAATATTTCCAACTGTTTTCTTCTCTGCGGTTAAGAACTCGATAACAGCTCTCTGTTTACGGCGCACATCACTGTCAGACGCCATTTTCGAAACTGCGTTAACCATCGGTTTCATAGAAGGGCGTTTAAAAGCGGTTTTATACAAGGAGGGGAGGTTCAAACTGGAAAAATTCGGTTATGTGAAGCGCAGAAAGTTCAAACTTACCGCCCAAAAGACATTTCAGCACCATGGCCTATTATTTAGCTAAGAAAAAAGGGTGGGGAAAAATATATTGAGTGTCTCTTGTAGTTTATGCCGATGATATGGTGTTGATAAGTCCCTCTGTTAAATGTCTGGATTGGCTACTAAAATTCTGCGAAGTGTATTCGCAGAAACATGATATTTTTTTAATGTTACGAAAACTAAGGTTATGCAATTTCATCCTAAAAGCTGTAATTAGCCAGCTGATATTAGGTTTAAAATGAAAGGTGAAGTAATTCAGGAAGTGCAAGAGTTTAAGTATTTGGATCAAACTATTACCAGCTCTTTAAGTGATGACTCGGATATAAGAAAACAATCTCGAAGCCTTTGTGCTAAAGCGAATATGACTATAAGGAACTTTCGGTTCCGTACAAGTGAAGCTAAAGACACTCTCTTTCGTACTTTCTGCAGTAATATATACGGACAGCAACTGTGGGTGAATTATAAAAAAGGTTCTGGCAGAATCCTAAATTTGCTGTACAACAGGTCTTTTAGACACTTACATAAATTACCCCGAGATGCTCAGCTTCGCAAATGTTTGCTATCCGCAGTGTCCCGAGCTTCCCGGAGGTAACAAGACGTGCTCAATACAGTCTAATGCAAAGAATTAAAAAAATCAACCAACCCGATTATCCAAGCTATCCATGAGTCCTGCCGTTTATCTTTTAAGCTATGGAATTCTTGGTACGTAAACGTTTGTCTGTAGCTCCACTTATCTTTGACATTACTGTATTATTTCTATTCAAATGAATATATTTCTATCCTTAGTATGTGAACTGTCATTGTATTAATAATATTTGTCATATGGACTATAGTCTGCCAATAAACCTTTTCATTTTTATTTATATATATATATATATATATATACACACACACACACACACATATATATATATACACACACACACACATATATATATATATATATATATATATATATATATATACACACACACACACAGGGTGTCATCAAATTATGTTTCATAAATTAGTATACATATTCAGGAGGTCAACGTGAACAAAAACGTTTCTATGAACATACTGTAGGTCAGCAATCACTTCATTTCCAAGATACATTTTTTTTTTTGCCGAGGACGATTCAATTAAAATGAAAGTCATTAAAGATTATGAAAATACAGTACTATTGCTGTTAGAAATTTTCTGAATGAAGAATATCCTCAGCGGTGGATTGGGCGACATGGTCCCGTCGCTTGGCCACCCAGGTCTCCGAACCTGAATGCAATTGACTTTTTCTTGTGGGTTTATTTAAAAAAAATTTGTACATACAAGGGAAGTTAATAACATAGATGAATTGTGGCAACGTGTTCAAGATTGTTCAGAAACGATACGCAACCATGTAGATGTTTTCGAACGTATGCGACAAAATTTTCAACGACGCACTGAAGCATGTACTCTGATGCAGGGAAATCATTTTGAGCACTCCCTGTAAATAAAATTTGATAAACTTTAATGACTTTCATTTTAATTGGATCGTCCTCGGCAAAAAAACAATGTATCTCAGAAACGAAGCGATTGCGGATTTATGTTCATCGGAACTTTTTTGTTCACTTTGACGTCCTGAATATGTATACTAATTTAAGAAACACAATTTGATAACACCCTATATATACTGTATATACATTTTCTGCGTGTGTGGGGTTGTGTGTGTAAGGTAAAACAGTATGTAAAATTTGTAGAAAGCCGCAATTAAACAAGAGAATGAGTGACGTAGCCTTTTTATTCAAATTCATTTAACCTTTCAGAGCAGCTGTGCGTTTAATTATTATGTTTTTAACCTTTTCGGTGCGAAGGGAGTTTTGTCGATAAAATTGAAATATGATTTCTTGAAAAGCGTCATCTTAAACCAAGATTTACGTGTCTAACTTTCAAAATCTTTTAATTTAACAAAACTAATGTTCTGTCTACATCTTTACACCTTATAATGAGAAATCTAAATCACAGTGAAGTGAATTAGAAAATATTTAAATATGCACAATAATGCACGACGTTTTGGGCTATTTTATCGTTATCTTGACTGCGCTTCAAAATAATTACACGCCATACTGATAAAAAGTTTCTCACAGTACACATTGCTAACAAACAGGGAGTGTCACATCAGTACTTTTTGATTTGACTGTATACCTTTAATATACATTTTCCTTATTTCATTCTGGTCTTTGTGCCTCGTAAAAATTTCTCGTTATTGAAATTTAGGAAATAAACTCTTTTTACCATTTTCATTTTCAACAGACGGGGAAGAATCGTTAACTTGTGAAATAAACACTAGATACCCACGTAGTTCAGTAAGACGTATCACAATAAGTGGTACTTTGCCAGTGTCCGTACCTCAGTGGTTAACACCATTTCCTTCTAAGCGAAGTGAAGACACCGAGTTTGAGGATTCGAATCTCGATGATGCTGATAATAATAAGAATAATACGGGAGTTAGTGCACTGGCCCGCATTTAGTTAGCTGCCCAAGTTTCTAACCATTCCGACTGCATGATTCCCTTAGTAAGTGGTAACTAAGAGGAATGATAGAGTGTGATATAAGCTAAAATGTAATTAAACTCCCTATTTTCTTTACTTTAAAGCTACATAATAAATATATATAAACAACCACGAATAGAAGAGCAAAACGAAGTCAAAAGAACTTCTGTTATCGAATTTAAAACAACAAATTTAAATGCAAAAGTGAAGTAAAAGCTCAAAAGAACGAAAATAGGTTTGAACTTCCGAGCAAAATCTAAAATTAAAACTGTCATGTACAAGGAAAAAGTTTTTGAAGAAAAAAAAAAAAAAAAAAAATCCATAGAAAAGTTGTCTTACATTCAAAATATTTATAATTAAAATCAATATTAATTACCCACTCCATTTTCGGTAAATATTTTGTGAATTTTTTATTTTTTTTTAAAATCTATATCAGATGTAAAGGTAAAAATATACAGCGGTATGTACAAGGTTTTCATGAAAGGACTGATCATTCTATATTGTGTATAACCTAAAAATTATCACTCCTGTTTTGGAACACTATATATATATGAAACACTATACATGTTTCATACGAGGACAGCAGAAAGTATTTTAAACTTTGATCTAAGGCAAAGGTTAATTAAAATTTTTTTGGCCCAGTTTGTTTTCAATTAAGGTTCCGTCGAGAATGGAAAGGTATTTTAAGTCATTTATTTGTTGGCAAAGAGGTTTTTAACTTAATAAAACCATTTTAAATCAAAGTGTAACATTTTATATAAACATTTAAAAATATATGAATGGCAGGTCAGAAATGAAAATTAAATTGATTCTTCATTTTTTTATTGGTATTCGAACCTCCTGCGAAGCACTGCTATTCCTCACTCACTTTTTAGCTGTTCTGATGTTATTTAGTTTTTTTACTTTTGTCGGCCATATTATTATTACTGTTATTATTATTATTATTATTATTATTATTATTATTATTATGAAGGAGACGTTAACTTTAATTTTAAAAGATGTACACGTACAGTAATTATACTAAGAGAAACATTTATGAAAAATCTGTACAAGCAGCTCGTTGCCGAAGGAGGCTATACTTTTTTTAAAATTTCTGTAAAGAGAGAAGAGGAAACGGCATCTGAATTTATATAAAAATACCATAAAATGTGCAAAAATTGAGCCACTTTGTACTACAGCGTGTCCCATAAGTCCGGCATCATAGGACAAATAATAAAAAAGGCAAAACAAAAGCTTTTATATAAAGAACGTGCTCAATATGTCCAGCATTGTTTTCAATACACAAATTCAGACGTGATACCCAGTCAGCAAGCATACGGTGAATGATATCAGGAGTAATGGTGTTACATGCCCAAATAATGCGCTGCCGCAAATGTTATTGGCTCGCGGTCGAGATGCAGTCTGTTAAATTCAGCAGCGGCCTCTCTTTGACTCCGATTTCCTATGAGTAGAATTATCTGGATTCGTTCTTCCTTGCTCACAGATATTATAGCCTGTAGAAAGAGAAAAATACGAATTATGGTTTGTAGAAATAGAAAAATATGAATTTCTCCTATGATGCCGGACTTATGGGACACTCTGTACACTGTAAATACTGTTTTATACAGACCACCGTTTCTTAAAATGAAATTACTTAATTTGAATCGACTATGGAATGACTGAATAAATTTATTTTGTCGATATACTGTAAATTTGTTGAAAATCGGTTCAGAAAAGAAAGTTGTTCCAACGATCCCTATGGTGGACAGTAGTATGGTCACAAAAGGAGAGAGTACAATGCAATTGAAAATGTTGAGCAATGTTGCAAAAGGTATGCAACAAAGGAGGAGGGGGAATGTTGCAAGATGTGCAACAAAGTGGGAGGGGGAATGTTGCACGAGCAACAAAGGTTATGCAACTTGGAGGCGGAGTCATCCCCCAGGAGAAAGAGAAGAGGAGAGAGAGGAAGAGAGGTGTTCGCCTGGCAGGAGCCAAGCACATATTAAGACTTCAGCTGAGCGGCCGTTGTCTTAATATATTCTTAATCAACCAGCTGGCTTAATCAGCCAGTTGGCTTATGTGGCTGAGCTGCCAGATTGCGCTATTTATTTAATTAAAGCATATATTCTGGCCTAAACAACCAGTTGGTTTATCTGACTGAGTTGCCAGATTGCGTTTATTTATTTAATTAAAGCACATATTCTGACTTAACCAGCCAGTTGAATTAGAAGGCGTAGATGGCTTGTTCAGGTGTACATTATTCAGTTGCCAGATTGCGTTTATTTATTTAGTTAAAGCACATATTCTGACTTAACCAGCCAGTTGACTTAGAAGGCGTAATTGGCTTGTTCAGGTGTACATTATTAAGGTTGCCAGATTGTGCTATCCAGATATATTTGGCAGTTGGTTTAGAAATCCGTTTTCGAAGGCAGCCATTTGCTGTAATTAAATGTCGTGTACAACCAAAAGAATTAAATAAAACACCATTACATCATTCTGTTTATTTAGACGAAATCATGAATTTAATTTCATGAAATATATAGAAAATAAATATACAATGGAATATATATGATCAAAAATAATAACAGCATAAGAAATAAGAACGATGAATATATAATGAAAATATACAATGGAATATATATGATCAAAAATAATAATAGCATAAGAAATACGAACGATGAATATATAATAAATATACAATGGAATATATATAATCAAAAAATAATAATATCATAAGAAATACGAGCGAGAAATATATAATCAAACATATACAAAACGTTATAGTATAACCATCAATATAATGGGTTCCAAAAAACCTTAGCCCCCCCTCCATTTGCAGCTTACATGTTTACTTATATCGAAATAGTTTTTAGTGATTATAAAAATATATAAAATTCTTTATTTATTGCAGGTATTAAAATTACTCTAGCTGATAAAGATAATATAATGGCTTCTAAATTAAATGGTGATTCGGAGAGGCAACGTGTGATAGATCGCATACGAGCAATAACATTTCGGGAAGCTCGTGATGCTGGAGCCACTTTTATAACACGTTCTTGGGTTGCCAAAAAGTTGCGAAGAAGTGAGGACGACTTCGTCAAAAGAAATTGGAATAAAACTTTGGATGAATGTGAAATGGATACAACCAAATCTGGGCGCCCAAATTTGCCACTCTCTCAGGAAACAAAGGACATCATTGAAAGCGATACGCGTAAGCGGAAAAACAGCTGTGCTAAACTTTCTAGAGAGATCGAGGTGTTGAGAGGAAAGATCGTTAGTGGGGAGATCATTCGACTGTACCGTCATAGGCAAGGTTTAAAGCCTTGGCATGAACTTCCAAAGCCAAGAAAAACTCAACTTAACACCGATGACAGAATGTAGTTTGCCCATTATCTTGAAGATTGGGATGTGGATGATTTCATGCATTTAGCTGTCTCCGATGAATTTTTTGTTTACGTAACACGTCGGCCTAACTACCAAAATGATCGAGTGTGGGCCACAACACCAGATGAAATCGATGACAATGAACATTACCGCGAATTATTAAAAAGTCCAGACTGTGTTGGTGTGTTTGTTTTGTTCACTGCAAAGCAGCTCATGTGGGTGCTGAAGCCAAATGGTCAGAGTTGGGATGGACAGTATTTTCTTGATATTATTCTATCCCAGCATGTCATTCCTTTTCTAAGAAACCCAAACAATGTTATGGATGTCGATGAGGTCACACTTCTGTACGATAAGGCCCCCTGCTTTAAGGCATTAGCCACTCAACAGTTGTTGCGGAACCATGAGATCGATTTCTTTGGAAATGAAGAATGGCCAGGAAATTCTCCTGACCTGAACGTCTGTGAACACATTGGATCAGTTATAAAGGACAAGGTTGAATGTCTCTTGTTTCAAGAACCTGCAGCAAATCGATTTTAGAAGGATACAATGACGCAACACATTGAAACTGTTTTAGCAAATTTGTGTAACGATCAAGATCTATTCACGTCACTTTTGGCAAGCTACCCAAAGCGAATTCAGGCTGTCTTGGAAGCCAATGGCGGGAACACCAAGTTTTAATTGTTTCTCATTAAATGCAGGAATAAATTCTCTTTTTTAAGGTATGTTTAGTTTTACTGTATCTGTAATGGTTTAGGCCATGGGCGGTGTGGACTAAGGTTTATTGGAGCCCCGTATTAGTAGAGGAAATATATATACACACACAATTAAATAATTAAATAAATAAATATACATCAAAATACTTTATGTTCTACGGCGCAAAACGCTAAACTCACATGTAATCGAGTCTACATTCACATCGTTATTACTTTGCACTACACGGTAAAACCTTCCAAGAAATACTTCACCGTTCAAGTTATACGGATGCCTATACTCGACATAAATGGCTTTCATATCGTTCAATACTATTTTTGTGCCCCCTTTTATTCGGTTGGCAAGTTATCTTTAAACACGGCTAGAATACAATCAAAAGCACGCACAAAGAGGTCATCGTTAACAACAACATCATTATTAAATACAAATTTATAAACACTCCTTTCCAATCGAAGGTTTTTTCTTAACGTCTCGAGCTTTTCAATCGTGAACTCTTCTTCACTCTGCATAGCGGCAATTAAAATAATCTTCCAAGTCGTAACGACAGCTATTCATTATATAGAGGTACAGCTCTTCAGGGTGAACAGTGTAGGCAAGCTCTGCCATGTACCGATCAAGTGCTTTGTACCAAAGTTCAGGATATTTCGAAGAATCTAAACCTTTTAAATATGCATTCAGCTCTAGACCATTCTCGCCTTGTTCATTCCTACAGTCGATAACTCCGTCGAGCAGAGCGGTGTATGCGTATTCAAGAACTGTGTCAAAATAAATCATATCCGTAACACGAGCGTCTAATATAGGCTTCAGCTTGCGGAATCCGACGATTTCAAACATTCTGTCGAGGATGAAACGGTTTCGCGTAGGGACAAGAACGTTATTATTAGATGCATTCTTCAACATCAGTCGTATATCAATAGATGGCTGATCGTTATTTATACACAACGTGCAAACAACGGCATATGAAGGGGTGTCACTAATCTGCTCTCTTCTTGTACCTGCACCTTCAGGTATTTTATAACGGTCTTCTCCCCACTTCTCAACTATCACGATGACTCCATTCATCTCCTCAACACTTAAATTAATTACATTACGTTTACCAGAGTTTGCTTGCTTGCAAATCGTTTCAAGTACATAGTTAATGGTGCCGGTTTCACGCCTGAACACGTGCAATGACTTTGTCACGGAGACATCGTACGAAACGTCGAAAATGCTTCTCAAAGGAAGTTCCATCGTATTCGCACGTCTACTTGGTTCAAGCTCTGAGATGACTATGAGCCACAGGTGGACGGATCGGCTCGACGGGCGGAATGAGTCACGCTGATGAAACGTGTACGGGTTTGTTCGAACTCGTGTGTTTCGGAGGGGTGAGATACACGGGTGGGCGGCTCGCTGGGGGAGTGAGTCACACCATAAACTGCTGAAGCGTGTACAGGCTTGTTCGAACATTTGTGCCCCTGGACAAACAGAATTTTCCGCTACATGAAGCAATACCGGCTTTACTGTTTTATCACTCACCAGACGTTCATTTCCACAAACTAAACATCTTCACAATCCGGTGCACTATTTGAGAGAAACATATGCCCATATTTATCCTTTTTGTTTAACCAGCGATACTCGTCTCTAAAGTCTGTTAAAAACTCACACAGCCCATTAGCCACAACATCACTACAAACCTCGTCATGATATATATTAATATAGTGGTAAAAATACTTAAGATCCTCCATGATGACAAGATTTACATTCTCAACCGTAGGGTACGAGTAGCCGGTATGATGTAACATGACATAATATCGCTTGTCATACCACTCATCAACAAGACTCACTATCCATAACCGTTGCTTATCTTCTGAAAGTGTTACTTCTTCTACTTCGCGTTATATGTGAGCTTTTATAAAGGTTAGGTCTACAACATACTTCAATACATCGTTTGTACTACGAAATCCTACACTGCCCTCGCCAGAATAGCCGTAGAGTATTTGAAAATCTTGGTCTTTCTCCGGCTCAATGTAGCCTTAAAAGTATTAAAGGAGGGGGGAATAGGGAGTTTTACAGTATCCACCACATCTTGACACTTTGCCGAATACCACTTCATAAACGTTGAACACGCAATATTAAAGGTAGTCATTACTATTTTTCGTCTACGCGGGAGAATACACGTCTGAGCTCAAGGGTATGCAGAGGTCAACTGAGCATGCAGGGATAGAGATATGCCAAGGTAGTGGCAGGAGTCACGTGACCGATCTTACAGTGGGCGGAGCTTAGCTTTTTACTGTATACACACACACACACACACACACACACGCACGCAAAGGAGAAAATGAAACCTTAATTGCAATAAATATACGTGATAAATGAACGTCGCTAACAATACACATATACATAAATATAATCAAGGATTAAGGTAACCAAAGGGTACGGTATCACAGGTACCAGGCACCTGGTAACGCTTCCTATAGGTGTTACGGCATACCTTCGTGCCCCTAGGTTCCTTCACACATCCCCAGTTTCTGCGCCCGAAAATTGTGCGTCCCCACAGTCAGTTGGTGTGGCTGGTCTCCCTCAGATACCAAACACACTAGATCCTTAAACGAGTCAAAGTTAACCACTCGACGGTTCGCATGGTTAAGCGTGATACCCTTAGCATTCACGATATACTTCATGTCATCCCCTACCCTCACCTGTACCCCATAGGTTTTTGGCCTTGTTGATACAAACGAGTCTGCGTATGCACCATCACCATACTCGTCCTTGATCTCATCAGTTAGCTCTCTGAGGAATTCCCCAATAGCAGGCATGTATTCACCCTCCCTCGCTGTGAATATCACGCTATCTATGTCAGCGTACAACACCCTCCGTCCAAGAGATTGCAGTAGACCCCAAAGTTTGATGCGGGCGTAGGCCGTTGTGAAGCTGGCTGCAGGTATGTTTGTAACCCGTGAGGTATCTGTGGCCAGTTCGGTGATGTTGTACTTTGTTATGTAAGTATTACCTACATTCACGATCTCCATAACCTCTTTATCGGGAGCGCTGGCATAATCCCAGACTTCACTATAACTTTGTGCCAAATGGACGTTCCCTTTGCCGGTATTCTGTGCAAATTTCACCCAAAGACTGTTTAGGCACAACTTTGCACTAAAGCGCTTGCCAGGATTCTTAACAATTTGGGAACGGTCAAGCTGGATACCTTCATGGGCACGATAACGTTGAATATAAGCCGTTTTTTCATATTCGGTATCAACCCCTCGCGGATATCCTGATGCTTCTACTTTATCCTTCAAAAAGGCGTTTATATGTGGTGTGAAAAGGTTGGGTAGCTTCTGAAACTTCCACACCTCATATATCTTCAATATTCTATACCCATGGCGAACGGCTAGGGCCAGCTCAGGGCTTGTATATACACCTCTGATCTTACGCTGGTGGGTTGTATGGTTACAATCACCGTTGTTCTCCTCTGCACACTTCACGCACAGGGGAAACATGAGCTTGTGATCTATAACGATGGGTAAGATCGGCATCCATAAATCGCGAGGGGGCAGCACGTCTACGAAAGAGAGTCCAAAGTAGCGCTCATTCAAGTTAGCTGAAAACTCCTCGATCGTTGGTATGGTGGGCCCCACCATTTTTGCAGCCGCACCTACGGGGTACGGATTGTTCTTCATCACGTAGGGGTATAAAGAGCAGAAGTCGTAATAGTGGAGTGTCATGCCCTCCGTAGGCGGAAAGTATAGCTTGAATGGGTTTGTGCGCCCTCCAAACATGCTGTCACCGCATTTGAAGGGGTCCAATACCATTGAACGTTTGATGGCCCTTATTTCTTCACGGTATTGGACATCTGTTTCCATCCGTGCATCATACTCATGCTCCCACACGATCTTGTGAGTGAACTGGGAGCCTATAAGTTGATCACGGTTACGGGTCCATGCGAGGCTGTCCGTGGGGGATCTTCCATAAAGGTCCCCGGTGACGGCACATTCAGCGCGCGGGCATCCATGCCACCAGCAGCCGTTAAAGGAATACAGTCTTCTCACCAATGGCTGTAGCCTCACTTATCCCGTCAACCCAAAAAATACGACCATTGACCTTAACGGGTACTTCACCCGTTTTGTGGGCATGTTTTATGTATACCCCGGTCTGTTGCTGTAGGTGTATGAGCCAGTAAATAGCCTTGTGCCCATAACTGCGGGGGTTGTTTCTGTGAATGATTGCTAAGGTGTCTTTAGGCATGAAGTTATTCTTGAACACTGTAAAACATAATAAGGCGATCGTGGTCGCGACTTGTAGCGGATTGCATTTGAAACGGGTTATGTACATCCTTCTAAAGGCTTGAAAACATACGCTACGTACACGTACGTCATTCACGCAATAACGTTCACATTCATCGGCTATATTGTTTGGACTAGCTTCATTAAAACTGTTGTAGTAGCGGTCAAAATCTTCACGCTCACTATCACTCATTGGTGTAGTTAAAGTAATGTTTGGGTGGAGGTAGTCCTACATAATTCAAAGTTTCGTTAGTGAGGAATGTGTAAGGGAAATACCCTTTGGAAACTTCAGCGGCTAATTTACAAGGTGTGAACAGCAGGGTGTCTTTAAACTGTACATTACCTCTCATCTGCATCTGTATTAGTTTGTTGCCTCTTTTCAAGGGTCACCTGTAAATATCGCAGACGACTCGTGTTCAAGCAGCTCCTTATAAAGGAACTGTGTGTCAAATTTCGCCTCGTTATGGGCAAGAATATACAGTAATTTTTTTTAACTTGTCCGCTAATTTGACAATATATGATACAAAGCGTTTCACACGGCTGCCGTGTGCATTTGTTTTAAAAACGTTTGTCCGTTTTCCACATTTGTGGCACTCATCACACTCAATCTCCATGCACTCTTCACAGATAGTCTGACTTACGAGTAAATGTGGAATGACCTCTTTGGTTTCAGCGTTCGTGTAAGTTTCTATATCATAGTACACGGTTAAACAAGGCTATTTTAGGGCTTAGCATCTTTCATATAACATACATGCTTCACTCCATCCGCCTTATATTTTTCATGACATGTAGAACAGTGAATTTCATCGCATTTATATTTGAAATTCCCCCAGTTATCCACCTTTTTTTTGCGTCCAAGTATTTAGCACAGTGAACATATGAGCTAAGATTATTGCTATAAAACCACAACCACGATCGACGTTTAAATGCCTTCTGTAAATAACCGGAGAATTGAAATTAAGAGTATAAGGTGTGGCACTATGACAAGCAACCCGGAATACGCTGTCAATATCTACCATGAAGTTGTTCATATTGAAGGATGTACCACTTTGAGAGGCTTGCATTATACGTCCCAAGATATATTCTAGGTCTACAGCCGCCAAACGTCTGAACGGTATTACCACCCAAAAATCGTCCCCCTCATCTGACCCGAACCTGAAGGATAACCTCGTCCGGACTTCACGATCGTCGCGGTTCTGAAGGGCAAACTCCACAATACGTTCAACTACGCGCCGCAGTCCCTTGGTATACAGGGATCCAGGGTCAACCCTGACCACGTGCCGATTTCTAGTCAAGGCAGGGGTGGGGTTAGCGGTGCGCACCAACTCGAATGTTATACCATCCTCTACAGTCTACAGTATGAGAAGCTGTTGTGGAGGAAGTACCCGGAACTGAACAATGGGACATATTTGAGGAAGATACTGTTGTGGGGGTTGTGTCGTAAGACGTACAGGGTTGGGGCTCTATTACTGTGGGTCTAACAACCGGAGAAATCCTGGCACGCTTTATACCTGACGTGGAGGGCTCTTTGAACTGTCGCATGCTACAAGTGTCGCTGGTGAGGGTTCGTCAGCGGTGAAGGGTTCTGTAGCTGCATAGTCATCGGGTTTGTCTGTGATATCAATGATGGGGTGCTGTACATCGTCATCATTCATGGTTCTCTGGAAGAAGAAAACAAAACATAAGGAGTAGCACTCAAAATTTTTAATATGTTGTAAATGACCCACTTAGGGGTGTGACGCGTTAAAGATGGAATCTGTAGAAAAATTCAGGTTCACAAGCCCCTCCACATGTATTATATCTGGCCCTATAGGATGTGGAAAAACTGTATTTATGCTTAAAATCATTGAAGATAAAGGGGAGATGTTCTCAATATTTGTGCATAAAGTAATATGGTGCTATTCGACGTATCAGTCAGTGTTCAACGAGTACCAAGATGAAATTTCGTTCCACAAGGGTGTATATGATGTTAATTCGTTAAAAGGTTATGAGCATACAGTTATTGTAATTGACGATCTCATGTTGGAAATGGATAAAACGTTTGCTGAGACATTTACAATGTTCTCCCACCATCTTAACAAAAGCGTATTCTTCATCAACCAGACTCTATTTTTCAAAAATAGATACATGCGCGATGTGTCGCTAAATACGCAATATCTGGTCTTATTTGCATAACGTAGATATGTGTCACAAATTGGGGTATTAGCCAATCAAATGTTCCCGAATCAACGTAAGGAGTTTTTGGAGGTTTATAAAGAAGCCACAAGCCAGCGTTATGGATATTTGCTTTGTGACCTTCACCCGCGAAACACGTTTAGGGTGCTTCTAAGAACGAATATATTCCCAAGCGAACCTGAAACGGTGTATATTCCAGAATGACAAAGAGGCCAAAGAAATACAGTGAATTAATAAAAATCTATCATCGACTGCCCCGAGCAATGCAACAGATGTTTGTTAAAAATAGTGACTCCGCCTTTTTAAAATGCATCTGTGAAGTCTGTCTTAATGTTATAAAATGTAATGTGCCAATGAAACCACCTCAGAAGGCTCGCTTACGTCGTTACAAGAACATAATACGAGCGCTCGCTCATAAAAGTCAAACTGTGGGGAAGAAAAAGCGAATTATTGTACAATGAGGAGGATCATTCCCACCCATCTTATTTTCAGTTTCGGGTCCTTTACTGACTAGATTAATATAATGAAGAAGGTGGTTGTGATTCCGCACGAGGTGTATGCTTCATTGCAAAATTCAAAGATTTCAGACACGGCTCTAGAACCCCGTAAAATAGGCTTAAAATAATGGAAAGCGAGTTGCTAGCCCTATTAAGCAGTGAAAAGTCACCTGATGAAAAAATGCTCTTGTACCAAGAGGCTTTGCAGAAATTTCTTCATGATTACGAAGATTATAAGAGTCTTACAGAGCTTCCCGTGGTTATTAGGCACAGAGCGAGTTGCGCTGAGCATGGCGACACAGGACCTGGGCCCGACGTTAGAGATGACCAACCAAAGTACAACGGAACACAACACATCGAACATGTGTTAAAAAACAGTCTTTCACATACATTGAGGAATAAAGGCTTAAGTCTTTATAATCTATTGAGTGAGAACCCCATCATACAGTGTGTCGATACAGGCGAGGTCATTGTTGAAGGAACAAGGGCACAAGGATCCAATATCGTTGATATTGTTCTTGATCTGGTGAGAAGTGGGACAGACCCTCACCAACAGGATGGAAGCATATTAAAGCAAGACTACAACAAATAAATGTCCCCAAAACATTGATAGGTAATCTGAATAGGTTAAAAGACCTGGATCAAGTCTCGCATGTGTCACAACTGAGTACGCCATCGTCCCCTAGTAGCAGCGTCTCTGAAGAAGAGAAAGAAGAGAACAAACGGCCAACCTTATCCATGTGTCTCTAAAATACGCAAATGGCTAACATTAAATAAACGCTATTATGACATTTCTAACCCCGCCTCTTATGCTGGCGTTAATAGACTGTACAGAGGTGTTTACGGAGTAGGGAAAAAAGATGTCGAGCGGTTTTTGGGGGAACGGGATGGTTATACACTTCATAAACCGGTGAGAAAAAAGTTTAAAACGGCTAAGGCAACCGCGGATTCGATTGACTCTATTTGGCCAGCGGATTTAACAGACATGCAAAGATATTCAGTGTATAATGACGGATACCGCTACATCCTATTCATAATAGATGTATTCTCTAGATATCTGTGGTTAATTCCCCTGAAAAATAAATCGCCTGAAACAGTTGCTAAACCGACCAAAACGACGTTGATGTTAAAAGAAGAAAGGGTTCCTGGATATTTTCGTACGGATATGGGGAAAGAATTTTTAGGTCACGCTTTTCAGAACATGCTGACAGAGTTTAATATCAGTTACTACACTAGCAGTTCTATACATAAGGCCTCTTTAGCTGAAAGAGTTCAACGTGCCATAAAGGAACGCATGCATCGCTATTTTACACATAAAAACACATACAGATATATAAACGTTCTCGGGTCATTGGCATCATCATACAACCGTTCACACCACCGTACAATTGGCACAACACCTAACGAATTTTTAGAAAGAGGTACGCTACCAGAGGTGAGAAGGGATAGAGCACCGCCACCACACTCTATACATTTCAAAATCAATGATTATGTAAGGCTATCACGTTCGGGAAATAAATTCGCGAAGGGATTTGAGCAAGGATGGACACGTGAGATTTTTAAAGTTCGTGCTATGAGACCTAAAGGCGAGATAATGATGTATTACGTTGAAGATTTGAATGGGGAAGAAATCGCTGGAGGCTTTTACCGCGAGGAGTTGCAGAAAGTGACATTTAATTTTGGAAGAAGTGTGTTTAAAATTGAAAAAATTAGCTTAATTAGTATGCAACATGGCGCCTAGCCACTTCTTTGTCACACTCCCGTCCTCTTCTTCTCTGTCTGTACATCCTAACAACACCCTGGCCAACTTTGTGACAGAACTCCACGGACCCATTGAATTGGAGCGTCATTCGTATGAGGTGGGTTTATGTAAACTCCAGTTAGTCTCCAAATTTTTAACGCTTGAAAATGAACAAATCATATTTCTGATCCTTAGAAGAATCGATGAGTCCTGTTCGGTGAGGAACAGTACTATAGCACAAATATTTCGCTAGGAATCGGGCATTATGAGAGCCATGGTCATTGTGACGGGGTTAAACAAGAGTTTTGAAAAGTCGCACCTGACAAACGATTTACTTTTTGAAGTCGTAAACATAGACACGCCTGCATGCACATTGAAATTAAAATCAACGCTTCGTAGAAATATTAAAGATAAAGCGCTGTTCACAATTGTGGCAGAGGGCCGATATAGCGCAGCTCTCCAAAAAGATACCTTTCACGTGGCATAGCATGACATATCCAGCTTAGTGTATCAATTGAAGATGGAGAAATTGGGTGAAAGCTTTCCACCTCCAGACATGTGCTATATTTACAGCAATATCGTAGGGCACCAATTTGTTGGGGACACCCAGGCGCGCCTGCTGCGCATTGCACACATCCCCAACCACAGAGGGAAAAGTTTGAGCATTACATATGACAAGCCCCATTATGTGAATGTTGCGACTAATCTATTAACCAACATCTCGATATATATGAGAACGATTGAGGGAAAAAACTTCCCATTCGGTGATGGGAGCTTAACAGTGAAACTACACTTTCGTCGGTTATAATGACCCGAAGGCCATTCACAGTCTATCGAGGAGTGAGATACAAGCGTGGGAGTGGGCTTGGATCCATTTTTTCATCCATACTACGCACCGCTGTCTCACTGTTGAAGAGGGGTGCTAGATACCTAGGGAGGAAGGCGTTACAAACAGGTTTTAACGCAGCAGAAGACGTAATGGGTGGAACTAAACCTAAAGAAGCTCTAAAAAAACTTTTAAAACGTACACAGGACGAGATCATCAAAGATGCAAAGAGAAAAATACGTGGTGGCGGAAAGAAGAGACCTGCCAGAAAGAAGGGGTTACCATCACGTGGCGCTAAACGTAAAAGGAAATCAAAAAAGAAGTGCTCTAAGCATATGAAACCTATGGCTGATCATTTTTTTACCTGATATAACGAATCATAGGCTTATTACTAGTTGTCGAGAGAGGTGGCACTATTTCTGACTCGTCATGGCGCGTTTCATCCATCCGTGTAGTTCACAATGCTGTAAATCGGAACTGTCCCTCTTTGATATGCCCCCCACTCAGGTCTCTATTGAGCACAGCGACCTTATTACAATTAACCCATTAAACACAATTAGTTCGCCGAGTGCCCCTATAGAATTCGTGATACCCAGCTCAGGCCCTTACTTTTTTGACCCGAGCTGCATGCACATGTACGCTAAACTGCGTATAGCCCATTCTGATGGAACGGACTGCGATGATAGTTACTCTGCCTACCCTGAAACCAACTTTTTACACTCCATATTCAGCCAGTGTGAGGTGTATTTAAATCAGGTTAACATCTCGGCAGGAACGGGGTATTATCACCTACGAGCCTATCTGGAAAATGTCCTCAACTTTTCAAAAGAAGCGAAGGACACTTTTTTAACCGCCGGGGGATATTACCATACTAAAGATGAAAATGGTATAAAGGATAAATTTAAAAATTCTAAAAAAAGATATATGAATGTTTTGGACGTCTTCATACAGATTTCACATTCCAGAAGAAACTGCTTATGAACGGGGTGGATATGACGTTGAAGCTTACCCGCACGATTCCTGAGATCTGCATAAATCTGGGGTCTGATCAAGAAGAGGGCGCGAAACCCGTTGTAATTCACATAATAGAGGTGTATTTGTGTATACGCCGAGTGAAATTAAGTTCACCAAAACAAATAGAAATTAAGAAATACTTAATACACGCCACAGTAAAATACCCAATTAACAGGGTACAGATCAAACTATACACGGTGCCCGCCTGGTTGGCCTCGAAGCAACTAGAAAACGTGGCCTTTGGAGTTCTACCTAAAAGCATATTAATTGGAATGCAGGACCATGCCTCGACGAATGAAAAATATAAAAAGAGTGCCTTTAAATTCGAGAATTTCGGCATTAAAAATATTACTCTATACGTAAATGCATCGATTTGGGAGGGACTATGACTGTTGATTACTCATTAGACGCTGTGTTCCCGCTCTGCGCGAGAGCTTATAGTTGTCTGGCTCATAATACAGGTGCATGTGACGAACTTGGGTACGGTGTAACGCAGAAAGAATTTGTGGAAGAATTTAACATTTATTAATTTGATATTACGCCTGACCTGTCTGCTGGCGTAAATACGCACTTAAGTCCACAACAGAGTGGAAACATCTCAGTCAGTTTGGAATTTGCCAAGCCTATAGACGCGCCTATAAGTGTGCTAGCTTACCTCTAATCACAGGCACTAATAGAAGTTGATCGTTTCACGAACGTGGTGACAGACTTTTAAAATGGACGCGAATACACTCCAGAGAGTAATAAAAAGTGACCGTTACACACGCTCAAAATTTATCGGTTTGTTTGCGAAGAATGAAATATTGAAGCTGCCAAGTACGAGAAACTGGTACGGGATTATCGTTAACACCGACATTGTGGGGAGTGAGGGGATTCATTGGTTTGCAATCTATTTTAAAAATAGGGAAAGAATGTACTATTTTGACTCACTCGGCGCTCAGCCCTGGAATGATTCTGTGGTTGTGAAGTTTATCGAACAGATACATGTACGTGAGATTGTATGGAACCCGTATCACCTTCAAGGATATTATAGTAACACGTGCGGGATGTACGCCCTCTCATTTCTCATGCACATGTCACGTGGAAAGGGATTTATAAATTTTTTAAAATTATTCGATTTGTGCAAAATGTATACAGACAGATAAAAAAAGGTTCCCATTAACACCCGCTGTATTGTGTAAAGGCGTATATCTATATTGTGTAAAGGCCCATTTGTACCCGTTAAGACTTATTTAATGGACATTCGTTCCGCTTTGTACATGTTTTCTACCATTTAATAAAGTAAATGAAAATACAATGTGTTTTGTTCTTAACCCCCCCACTCCAAAAAAAATACTTACATTAGTTTCCCGATGACCTGGTACTCGTTGGACCGGATGTGAGCCAATACCACGACCTCTGTGTTCAGATCGCTGGTTTGGTTGTGGGGTACAGCAGCCATATCATTTATTCCACTTTCATCAAAACGAAAAGTAGCTATAACACGATCAAGTTCCGCATCGGTCCTATAAAGTTAAGTAAAATTAAATTAGTTTAATTAAAGAGCTACAATAAGAGAAAATGCCACGATTTTAAAAATTATAATAAAAAACAGATATCCTGACAGTTTTCAAAAGTATGAGTGCTAAGACAACGTCTGCCAACACCAGGTCTCGAACCCACAGACAATTCTTAAAAGTTTTAGTAATTTTAAAATCCTGCTGTAGTGCTGTCTTTAAATTATCGAGAAACGTATTATTAAAGCTCCACCATATATATACATATATATATATATATATATATATATACAGTACTGTGCAAAAGTCAGAGACCACTGTCGATCTGATAACTATTTGATAATCTGTTGTATGAAAATTGGTTTTGATACTAAAATACATATTAACTAGAACCTCTGGTTCATATTAACGTATAACTAAGTTATTACTTAAATGTATAAAGTTGTATAAGCTGGATGACCCTCTAGTCTGCATAAATTGGACTTGAGGGTTGATTCATTATATTACTTATAACGCATGTGTTTAAAGATCTAGCGAACTATTACTGATGGATCTGCAGTAAATGCTCCTAAGCTATTGTTATATCAATATTTACAATTAAAAGTAATGACATGTTCACTTAAATTCTGCAAAACAAATTTATCCAAAACGTTTCTTATTATAATCCTAATTCATGCTGTTTTTTTAATTTCACAGGCTTAAGAAATGACAAAAAGTACAATTTCTGATGAGATTAGATATAAAATAATACATTTGCATGGTGAAGGACTGAGTCAAAGAAAAATAAGTGAATCTGCAGTCGTTTCCAAAACTGGTGTACAAAAAATCTTGACTCTTCACAGATCAAATGGGATCCCAGCTGATCGTCCTAGATCAGGGAGGCCCTCTAAGCTTTCTCCATCTGATCTACAATATCTAAAGATTACTTCCCTTCGAGACAGACACAAATCCAGCACTTCACTTGTAGCGGATCTCGAAAAAACAACAGATGTCTCAGTTAATCCTTCAACTGTACGAAGGAAGCTTAATTCAGTAGGTCTCAGATGTCCAATACTTGTGTTCCAAAGCACATTTTCTTCTCTTCTCTTTATTTCCATTCCTTAAAAGTGGCTTTTTTGCTGCAACACGTCTTTTAAGACCTACTGAGTTAAGTTTCCTTCATACAGTAAAGGAATCAACTGAGACACCTATTGTTTTTTCGAGATCTGCTGCAAGTGAAGTGCTGGATTTGCGTCTGTCTCGAAGGGAAGTAATCTTTAGATATTGTAGATCAGATGGAGAAGATTTTTTGTACACCAGTTTTGGAAACGCCTGTAGATTCACTTATTTTTCTTTGACTCAGTCCCACACCATTCAGATGTATTATTTTATATCTAATCTCATCAGAAATTGTACTTTTTGTCATTTCTTAAGCCTGTGAAAGAAAAAAAAAAGCATGAATTAGGATTATAATAAGAAACGTTTTGGATAAATTTGTTTTGCAGAATTTAAGTGAATATGTTAATACTTTTAATTGTAAATATTGATATAACAATAGCTTAGGAGCACTTACTGCAGATCCATCAGTAATAGTTCGTTAGATCTTTAAACACATGCGTTATAAGTAATATAATGAATCAGCCCTCAAATCCAATTTATAGACTAGAGGGTCATCCAGCTTATACAACTTTATACACTTAAGTAATAACTTAGTTATACGTTAATATGAACCAGAGGTTCTAGTTAATATGTATTTTAGTATCAAAACCAATTTTCATACGACAGATTATCCAAAGGTTATTAGATCGATAGTGGTCTCTGACTTTTGCACAGTACTGTATATATATGTCGAAATAACCACGAATGAAACAGACAATAATTAAAAGCGAGTACGCTAATTTACAGCTCAAAAGTAAGATTAGTTGGGTGTGCTATGCTCCGTCTGCCTGCAACGGTTCTCGAACTAGCAGACAATTCTTAATAGTTTTTAATATTTCTATTGCAAGTTTTTAATATTTCTAAAATCCTACCTGTACAAGAAATGTGCAAATAAAACACCATATATATATATATATAATATATATATATATTATATATTATATATATGCCGATATAACCACGAAGGAAACAGAATAATTAAAAATATTTTTCAGAACGCAATTATTGTGGCCTTTTATAAATTAACGTCGAATGAAACGTTATATATAGGCTGAGAATAAAGCAAAAACTATTTTCAAATCGCATTTATTATGGCACTTATAAGTTAACACTGAATGAACCGCAGAATATAATCACAAATTAACTACCTACAGTTTACTATCGTCTTCATTGAACGGTTCTTGCATTTCGTCACAATTTTCTGAAACAACTTGCGTAGATAGATGTTCATTCCGATCTGCAGCGTTGAAAAGGTGGAGCGCAACTGATGGGTAGAAATCTTGATCTTCAAACAAATCGGGAGAATTGTAGAGCGATAACTGACTCATAGTATATATTTGAAAAGCACTAAGCGAAAAAACATACGAACTGAGGCTCTGAGATGAACTGTCCCCTTTTATAAAGGGGGCTTGTGACCAACCCACAACACACGATTCGCGAGCTTCCTATTGGATATCAGTGAATTTTGGGGATGGGCTTAACGCGTAGGCCTGCATAGCGGCCAAACAGAGGTCCTGGGCTGGGCCCACAGGGGTGTGTTTGGTTGCCCCGTGAAATCTGGGGCGTGTCAGATATGCCCATTCGTGGAGAGACGAGAAACGCTTTGTTTTTTGATCTTGTATTCAACCGAGAGAGAGAGAGAGAGAGAGAGAGAGAGAGAGAGAGAGAGAGAGAGAGAGAGAGAGAGAGAGAGAGAGAGAGAGAGAGAGAGGTAGCTGAGGATGGTGTGTGAATCGGTTTATGGCTGTGAAATATAAAAGTGGAAGGTAATTTCAGATTCAATTATCTATGAAGAAAACCGCTGTAAAAGTTTATTGGAGTCCCTGCTTTATCGTACGATACAATAAATAAATTTTAAAAAAATAATCAACGCCTCATCATGTGACTTTTCAGAGGAAAATGAAGACATGTGTGGATGAAAATAGAGAGAATTATGGTACCCCTCTAAATTAGCTTCGTAAAATTTATTATGCCCTGTAAATTAAATCGTCTGGAACTGGAAATGGTTTTTAAAAAAATATCACCTCATCAGGCAACCTTTTAGAAAGACTCGTTTAATTATCGCTATTTAAAACTCGACTTTCTAATGGCTCGTGTAATTAATGACCCGATGCTGACAGTCATATAATTTAATGGTGCATGCCTTATCTCGAATCTTGGAAACCAGAGAAACGGCAATAAAGAATTAGATAAACATGTGTGTGTGTGTGTGTATATGTATATATATATATATATATATATATATATATATATATATATATATGAAGGAATTAGCGGGTTTTACATTGATTTCAAATAATTTTAAAGAATAATTAGAATTGGGAGAGGCTGAATTAATTAATGCAATTTGGCGTGATTGTTAATTATAAATTTTGCGCACACTTCTTGTATTAATTTTTTATAGTTTTCAGGATTTTTTTAGGTGAACCTTTCTCCGGAATTGTACATATATAGGCTTTCTTTGGTTAACCCTTCGATTGCTTCCGCCCGAATTGTTCATTCTGACGAATGACAATCTTTTCACCCCACCCTAGACCTACTTTTTAACGGGGATGTGTGTGTATTAGGGTGTGTCAATTTTGTCAACTTTTTTCAAATCAATTTTGGTAGTGAAAATATAGTGTCTTTTCATGTCAAAACTTGAAATTGGCCAACCAAAATGAAATAAAATAACCCTTACCTACATCAATTTTACCTTAACGTTTCAGAAATTGACTCTTTTACTAAATAATATGACATAAATTGATTAACTATTCATCTGTCACAGAATTATCCCACTGATCGCATATGGAGTGTTTTCAAGGTCATATAGTTGTTGTACAATGTACAAGTCACAACATGAATAGAACTGTCCCTCACTCTCAGTCCTCAGTTGCCTCTTAGATGTCATAGACGGTGGTTTGCTGTTATTGCTCTTGTACCTACTTCATAGTTATTCTACTAGACGAATACTACAGTTTAACTGTAAGTATGGATTATTGATTATTACAATTATTTATTATTATCATATTCTTCTGTCTAATTACACTGGTCAACAAAGATTTTTCATCAGAGTAAAATGTGTGGTGGCTGGATAGCATTTTTCACGCTGATTCCAAAACTGCATTCAGATTTTTTCTAGCACGTATAGTTTTCAAGATGAAGGCATATATATAACTACACAGATTTAACCATTTTAAATAGGCAAAATACTAATATTTCAACATTTGATTGTGTTTATTTTATTGTGTTTTTTTAGTTTATTCATCTTATTGACTTCAATTATCTTAATTATACATCTTATGTATTTCAGGTGTGAGCTTTTACGTCTAGCAGCATTGTGATTCAGGCAACAACGCCGTGCTTTGTGTGTCAAAAAATCAGTCTAGTCCAAGAACTTGTTGTGTCAAGTTGGTGTACATTTTTTTTGAATTTATAGTTTGCTCAGGTCAGTCAACATGCCTCGACAATGTAAGAATGACCCCTGAAAGCAGTTCTTTTGCATAATGGTAATATAATGCCATCCATCCCCATTGCCCATTCCGTCCATCTAAAAGAGACATATGACAATATGGATATACTACTTAAGGCAATCAAATACGACAGTCACCAATGGAATGTTTGTGGAGATCTAAAAGTTATAGGAATGCTTATGGGTATGCAGTCAGGATTCACAAAATTTTGTTGTTTCCTTTGCCTGTGGGACAGTCGCGCCACTATAGAACATTACACCAAAAGTGACTGGCCACTTAGGTATACATACAATATGTCCCAGGGATAAGCAATGTCCAGTCTGTCCCTTTAGTGGATCCCCAAAAGATCTATCTGCCACCTCTTCACATTAAACTTGGTTTAATGAAGAATTTTGTTAAAGCAATGGGTAAAGTCAATTCTGAAGGGTTCCAATACCTTTCAAGGAAATTTCCGAAGGTTACTGCAGCAAAATTGAAGGAAGGAATTTTTGTTGGGCCACAAATAAGGGAGGTTTTGAATGACACTGAATTTGAAAAAGTCCTAAGTCCGCTGGAATTGAAGGCTTGGCTGGCGTTCAAATGGATATGTGAAAACTTCCTTGGAAGCAACAAGTCACCTGCGTATAAGGATGGAGTCAAGAACCTCCTTGATGCCTTCAAAGAAATGGAGTGTCGAATGTCGTTAAAAATTCACTTCCTGCATTCCCACTTAGATTTCTTTCCTGAAAACCTTGGTGCAGTGAGTGACGAGCAAGGAGAGCGCTTCCATCAAGATATTCAGATGATGGAGAAGCGCTACCAAGGATATTGGAATGAAAGCATGATGGCGGACCATTGTTGGATGCTGTATCGTGACAATCCCCAGGCCAAATTTACAAAAGGAAATCACACTCACAGCGCTTTTAATAAAATAATGTATATATTCTTTATTTATAAGTACATTGAATAAAGTTTATGATGTATTTGTTGTTTAGCATTCCTAAGTGTGATCTATACATCCATAAATTTTCTTATAGCAATATCAAAAACTTAAAAATATCAAAACCAGTGTATCTCTATAACTCTACGTGCTAGAAAGAAAATAAAACCAGATTCGGAATCAGCGCGAAAAATGCATTAAGAAAAGTGTGATCATGTTTGTGATGAGAAAAAAAGTTTCATTTTGTTGTCCAGTGTTATGTTGTAATCCCATGAAATATTTTTTTATTGAATTTTAGGACATCGAATGACTAAACTTTGAAACATCGTAATTGATATAAAATACTTAAATGTTTTTCTCTCTTTTCAGATATTCCTAAGATGCCAAAATTGAAGACAAGAGGTCAGTCGTCATGCCACTTGAGCCTGTTAGTCGGTACAGGCAAGGAGCTTCCCGTATCAGAACTACCAACAGTGCGAGACATGCTGAGACTAGGGTTACTCCTTCGTGAACAAAATACAAAGGATAGAAGGAACTACACAGAGAAATAGCTCATAAGGGACATGATTCCCCCTCTTCTGCATCAGTGGAAAAAGGCTGATGTGTTATTCAAACCACCTGTACTCAATCAGTATAGAACTATTGAGCTAAAATTAACAAAGCTGTGGCACAAAGCAGTTGAGACATCACTTGGTAAAGGAAAACTAGCGAAGAAAATTAAATTTCTGCGCACACTTGATACTCTTCTTGACATTTTTAACTGCCAGTGTCCCATAGAGTTGTGTTCTGAAGCCAATTGTTCTCCCTCATGCAGAAGAGAACCTCACCCTCACATTGATTGTCGCTGTCCTCGTGAGAAGAAGATCCCTGTTTTGGAGCTGGCTTTCATAAAAACGCAGAGAACAAAGGCAGGAGGCCAAAGAAGTATGCAGATTGGTTCTGCAAATTATTCAGAAACCAAAAAACAGATTGTTATTGCTAAGAAAAAAGAGAAAATCCGAGAGAGGGAAGAAAGGAAGAAAAAGAAGACTGAAGAAGCCACCCAAAGAGATGAAGAGCTCTATCAAGAGGTTTCTCACTTCTTTGAAAGCTCTTCAGATGAACAGAAAGAAGCAACATCAGATGATAGCTCCAAAATGCCATCTGAACATTCGCCGAAGAGAATAAAATACAACACTAAAGACATCTCAAACATTGCCCTTGCCAGTATTTGCCACCATACGGGGCTACGAGAGACTGCAGAGATTGCCACTGCCGCTTGGATAGATGCAGACCTCATCAGCCGAGGGGATACATCCTTAGTGATAGATCATAATAAGATAAGAAGAGCACAAGAAAAAATAATGAAGGAAATATCTGATCAGCATGAAAAAGATTTGAAGGAGGAAGGTCTCTCTTGCCTTTTGTTTGATGGAAGAAGAGATGACACAAAAGTTCTCCTAGAGGTAGAGGGAATGGACAGAAAGTTTCCCGGTCTCATCAAAGAAGAACACTACTCTGTGTGTTCCGAACCTGGTGGCCGCTATTTGTTTCACTTTGTTCCTGAAGCAGAAGTAGAAGGCAAGAAACATGCAGAGACAATTGCTGATCAAATAATATGTTGGCTTCAAGAAAGAAGACTTGCCAGTTCACTGCAGGCCGTTGGTGGAGACTCAACTGCGGTGAACACTGGATGGCAGGGCGGTGTTATGACGCATTTAGAGAAAAAACTTGGAAGAAGGCTTGTTTGGATTGTATGTGATTTGCGCACAGGGGAACTACCTCTTCGTCGTCTCATCCAGGAACTTGATGGTCCTACAAAGAGCAACAACAAGTGGTCAGGCCCCCTTGGCAACATGCTAGATGAAGCAACGGAATTAGAAATAGATACAAAATTTCCAAAGGTCGAAGTAGGCCCTCCCCTTCCAGTGTTGTCTGAAGAAGTTATCAAAGACATCAGCACGGATCAATCTTACGCTTATCGTATTGTTCAAGCAATCAGATCAGGAGAGTTGCCTCAAAATCTGGCTCTCTTTGAGATTGGACCCGTAAGTCACAGTCGTTGGTTAACTACAGCGATTCGTTTCTGCAGGATTTGGGTTTCCAAACATGCACTGAAGGGCAAAATGCTACAGAATTTGATGTTGATTGTTGAATTTATTATTGGGTTTTATCTTCCTCACTGGTTCAATGAAAAACTTAATCCAATGTGGATGGAGGGGCCCAACCACATCTTGTTTCAATTACAGCTACTGAGAACCCAAAGGAAAGTAATGGTGGACATCTGGACATCGTGTTTTCTGTGGTGAGAAGGTCCGCTTGGTATGCTAGGCCAGAGGCAGTTTTGCAAGCAATACTCTGCAGCCAATGTACCAAAGAGCGAACTGAGGCTGTGGAAATCATTCTAAAGTTTAGAGGAACATCAGTAGATGATGACCAGCTGGGAGACTTCTCTGTTCAGACAAGGAAGGTACCTCCGATAAACGTCAATGCCACGAAATTGTCACGAAATTGAGTTCGGAGGTTTTGGAGCCACCACTGACAACATGTATAACAAACAAAGATTTAACACAACTTAAAGAGGCCCCAATGCAAGTGCCAAAGTGGCCTTCTCACACTCAGAGTGTGGAGAGATGTGTGAAAATGGTCACAGAAGCAGCTAGTCAAGTTTACAGTCACGAGAGGCGAGAAGGCTACATCAAAGCGCAAGTAGCAAGCCGAATGCTGATGTCAAGGAACCGCAGCAAAAAGGACATGACTACATTGGTTACTTTCAAATAAAGACTCTGAATGATTTCTTATTGCCACTTTAAATGTTGATAGGATGTTTGCGCACATTTGTTATTTTGTTACGAATTTATGGAAAAATTGAATTTTTGAATTAAAATTGATGTAGCTAGGAGTTATTTTTTATTGTTTTTGAAGCAAGGATATTATTTTGTATGCCAAATCATTACATAAAATTGCTACCAAATCATATGATTTTTAATTTAGTCATTTAACCCCCAAAATTGACACACCCTAGTGTGTGTGTGTGTATATATATATATATATATATATATATATATAAAAGAGAGAGAGAGAGAGAGAGAGAGAGTTACAAGGAGTTACAAGGAAAAGAAGTACCTCAAAAGACCTTGCAGCCCATACCGAGGAGGTACCAATGGCAGAGGGTGCCAGAGAAAATTTTCTACACACTCAAATAGTGTGCAAGATCTGGTCTAACCTTTTCTTGAAATGATCCACAGAGGAACTGTTCACAACTTCTGAAGCTAACCTGTCCACGTGTCACATATCTTATACGTAAAGTAATTCCTACACACAATAGTCCTAAACCGTTTCAAATCCAACTTCCAACCATTGTTGCGAATTGGGTTATCATTTAAACTAAACATGCGTCTAAAATCGACATCGTTGAACCCGCGTAAGAGCTTGAAAACCTCGATGAGTTGACCGCGCAGCCTCCGAGTTTCCAGCGAAAACAAGTTCAGGGCGAGTAAGCGTCGATTGTAGCCCATATGCCTAATGGAAGGGATTAACTTTGTGGCCTTCCCCTACACTCGCTCCAGCCTTTCAATATCTTTCCTGAGGGTGGGCGACCAGAACTGCACAGCATACTCCAGGTGCGGCCGAACCAGGGAATTGTACAGTGAGAGCACAGTCTCCTTGTTCCGTAACTGAAATTGTCTCCTGACATAACCCAACAGCTTCTATGCTTTCTTTTCCACCTCTACGCACTGTTTCATAAATTTAAGGTTGCTGCTAATTAGCACACCCAAGTCCTTTTCCAAATCAGTCGCCTCGATATTACTCCCCAACATCGAGTAGTCTGACTTGGGATTGGCGTAGCCAATGTGCATCACCTGCATTTACCCAAGTTAAACGGCATTTGCCATTTTTCGGACCACTCTCCTATCCTACCTAGGTCCGCACGCAGTTGCTCGATCGCTTCGGGCGTCCCAACATTGGCCCCAAGCTTGGTGTCATCAGCGAATTTGACGATCCGACTGACGATGCCACCGTCGATATCATTTATGTAAATGATAAATAACAGTGGCCCCAAAACGGAACCCTGAGGAACCCCACTAGTGACCGAGGCCCAACCCAAACTAGCCCCTTTAATTACAACCCTCTGCCGCCTATTCTTCAGCCAGTTTTCAATCCACCTACCTACTTCCCCACCGATACCCAGAGCGCGCACTTTGGCCATTAGCCGGCGGTGAGGCACCTTATCAAAGGGTTTCTGAAAGTCGAGATAAAGTATATCAGTCGCCCTACTCTTATCATACTCACTCAACATGACGTGGAAAAACTCGTCTAAACCCATGTTCGGAGTCCCCAAGCAGCTTGTAGGAATCCAAATGGTCAACGATCCCCTCTACTATTATCCCCTCTAATACTTTACCTACAAAAGATGGGGAGAGAGAGAGGGAGGGCGAGAGGGAGAGAGGGAGAAAGAGAGAGAGAGAGAGAAAGAGAAAGAGGGAGAGAGAGAGCGTGTGAGAGGGTGAGAGGGGGAGAGAGAGAGGGAGAGAGAAAGAGAGAGAGAAGCTGAGAGGGAGAGAGGGGGGAGAGAGAGAGAGGGCGAGAGCAAGAGAGGGAGAGAGAGAGGGAGAGAGGGTGAGAGAGAGGGTGCGAGAGGGTGAGAGAGAGAGGGAGAGAGAGAACGAGAGGAAGAGCTGAGAGAGAGAGCGAGAGGGAGAGAGCGCGCGAGAGAGATCCCTGCTAGGGCACCCTGGCTACCAACCGTGGAAGGACGCGCCGCCACCGGGTCTCAAGCCCGACGCATATAATCGTGTGTGTGTGTAATATTTGATGGGCGTATAGACGGGTGTGTACGTGCCGAAACGAAGTATACACTGTGCCAACTGGCTGATAAAGCCGACTGGCTGATTAGGGGCCTATAAGACAACGTTGGCTCGGCTGAAGTCTTAATATGCGCTTGGCTCCTGTCAAGCGAGCACCTCTCTTCCTCTCTCTCCTCCTCTCTCTTTCTCTTGGGGGATAACTCCGCCTCCAAGTTGCATAACCCTTGTTGCTCTTGCAACAACTCCCTCCCCATTGGGGGGTTGGCACTGGCACTGATGCCAGGTGGTTGACACTCTTGCCACATTGATCAACATTTTCAATTGCATTGCACTCTCATTTTGCGCCCATACTACTGTGGACCATCGTTTCACAAAGAAATTGCTCCATAATAGGTTCATGCAGCAAATGCAGCAATGAAATTTGTAGAAACGGTGGTCTGTATGGAAAAACTTTACTTCGAAGTATTGTAGAAACTTTCCTTTTTGGACCAATTATACATACATTAAAATAAAATTGATTCAAAATCGTTCCAGAAAAGTAATGTTTACCAATAAATCGTTCCCTATTCGGTTCAAATGGAACAATCGAAACATGCGCGGTAAATCTTACTTTCGATACAACCACTTTTAACATATTAGCAACATACAGACAACCTAACAGAAGCGTAAATAACTATATAGGCACCATGCAGGATCTAATCAAATATTAATCCCTAAGGATTAACCAAGGCTACAGGACCTATGGAACCAGACCGACACACCCCTATACCGACCTAACCAACTCATCTTTTATCGACGAAATATGACCAGATATAGACCCACAGTACAGAAGCGATGCAGGGATATTTCTTGCAGGTATAAGTGACTCCCTCCCAAACAAATAACAAAGACTAAGAAAAATTAGCTCTCTAAAGTACACAATATTAATTTATTAATTCAGAGGCACAAAGCATAATCCGCTGAATAATTACACTACAAAGCAAAATTATGCACAGCAAACTTGGCTTCATTAACGAACAGAATACACACACACACACACACACACACACCTATATATATATATATATATATATATATATATATATATATATATATATATATATATATATGCCAAATGTGAAAAGTATCAGGAAACACGCCTGGCTGTTTTAAATAAATGTTGTCCAATCTTTGCCAAAAATATTCCTGCTGTTAGAATAAACAACCTTCGGTTGACCACAGGTCTAAAAACATCCATTAAACAAAAACATAAAATATACTAAAATGTGAAGAAAGATTTGTTCCCAAAAGAAGTACGTACTCACTAATCTTCACTAATATACCAGGTTTATTATTTTCTAAAGCTAACTCATACAGTAGTGGTTCTTAACCCCTGGGTCGCCAAGCCATTTTAGTTTGGTTATTAAATTATTTATCATCTATTTATGTTATCCCTAATCACTTTACCATTAATTATTAATTTTATTATCTATTACGAGTGAACTGTTTGAAGGCATCGGTCGCCGAGCTAGCCCGGCGACCAGAATTTCGGTCGCAGCCTAAAAAGGTTAAGAACCACTGTCCTACAGCATCCAGTGTCAACAATCAATGTATTTTATACCTAATTTTACACCTTTTTTCTCCAATTTTACTTAGTGTAAATAATCTCTATGTTCTGCACGATTTATAAAAAGATTTCTCAAGTAACCCATTGTGCCAATAAAGCATAAAATTTGATTGCAAATGACAGTTCTATGTCGTGTACGTATAGCGTATGAGATATTAATACTTCCTCATACGCTATACGTACACGACAGTTATATGTCGTGTACGTATAGCGTATGAGAAGGTATTAATATCTCATTTTTATATATATTTTTTGTTGCATCTTGTGTATGTTCCCTGTATATGTGTATATATAAAACAATAAATTATTTTTATTATTATTATTATTGTTATTATTATTATTATTCATTAAATGAAAGGAAAACTCTATTCAGTAATGGAGAAACTCCATCCTAATACCCCACCGGTGAATACTCCTTAAATACATTATATTAGTAATTCTTTGTATTTTATGTATGCGTTTGGTGTGTGACTATATTATACTTTCTTTTCTCCCAATGCATACATGCCCTTGCTCAATTATTTCACTTCATGCGAAGTTGTTACCAGACTTACTTCTGGTAACAACTCGAGGTATGACATTCCTTACACAACGAGAAGGTTTAACCAACTCTTCGTCAAGGAATTACCCTGGTAATAATAATCCAGAGATAGGACAATGGGCCGCATTAGTTGACCTGAGCGCTGTGCCAGTTTCTGACCCTCCTGAATAATTATTAGAGAGAGAGAGAGAGAGAGGAGAGAGAGAGAGAGAGAGAGAGGAGAGAGAGAGAGGAGAGAGGGGGGGATGCTAACAAAGATCCAAGAACCACTCTAAACTATCCCAAGAAAGAAGTTTAGTAAAAGCAAGTGAAAATAAAGAACACTAAAAACTGATACCATGCTTACATTTACAGACGTATAAAGTTTTCACACAGGAATAGTAGTAGTAAGAAAGTATGGAACAGACAAAACTGTCCCTCCTCTCCCATCCACCGCTGACAGAAAATAGTTGCGAAAGAAGATTCATAGGAAAGTATAAAAAAGTATAATGAAAAAAATAGCTTCAGAATTCATTCACACCATGCTTACACTTATCTCGTGTAACCAATTATGCACTAGAGGATAATGTAAAATAAAGAATAGCATGAAGCACTAAACTATTTCATCTAATATATATCATGCATTTTTTAAGGATTTTTATTTATTTTCTATATACAAGTAATCATTTCATCATTGCATCAGTTCTTCAATGAATGTCAAGGTCATCGTGCTGAGAAACTTACTTTTAAAAATTAATTATTTACATTATCATCTTTGGCTCTGGAATCACTTAGATAATGGAGCACTGATCCGGAGGCAACTTCAGCCGGTGAGCACGCCCTAAGTTAAGAATTCCCAGGAAAGTATACATCATGTACATGATTTCCCCCTTTTTCGAGAAAAATATTTATTCTAATGCAGTTTCTAATGCATCCTTTGGAGAGAAATTACTTAGACAAGGAAACACTGATCCAGAGGAGAAAGCACCCCCAGCTGGCCAGCACCCCCTAGTTTAAGAACTTCTCAGAAAGTATATATACATATATATACTGTATATACACACAAACTCAGAATGGTCCCCTGAGAAACTTATATGTTAAACACAGACCGTGCATGGAACAAGGAACTCTTCTGGGAAATTACACCCACTATAGTTCGAATAAGTAATGATAAATGGCAAATACTATAGTTTTTTCCTTTTCATGATGGAAAGCCCAACGTGGGCACCGGGTTATTCGCAAAGAGGCCCAAAAATATAGCTTCCCTCACCAGCTATCTGCAAAGCAGATCGGATCCAGCTTTGGGACATGATCTAGGGTTTACAGCTTATACCTAGCCTACTACATTCAGAACCTCAGTATACGAAAGAAACTTGTTGCATTCACGTCGGATTGAATACATCACAGAAAAAGGGGTAACTATTGTATTTTTAGCCAAAAAACAAAACTTAAACCTCAACCGGGACATTGCGCGTCCACTTTTCAAGGCACATAACACGTCCGTTTAATATACACAAACTCAACTATAGTATTTGCCATTTATCATTACTTATTCGAACTATAGTGGATGTAATTTCCCAGAGGAGTTCCTCGTTCCATGCACGGTCTGTGTTTAACATATATATATATATATATGTGTGTGTGTGTGTGTGTGTGTGTGTGTGTGTGTGTGTGTGTGTGTGTGTGAATTTTTTCCTTTACTTTATTTAGGAAATTTTGTTACACATTATTCACAACCTCTATATCAATGGGGGATATCATCTGAGAACTCCCAGTGCCCTGAAAACAGACCAAATCGGCTCCTCCTACTACATTTATTGGCAAAGGGAACACTACTACTACTTCTACTCTATCCTGACTAGCCCACCCTTGCAATGACAAGGGAGAAAGATAGCTAAAGAAAGAAGCAAAAGAAAGGAAAAAAAGGGGAGAGCAGAAGGTTCCCCAAATAATTTAATATAGTTATTTGGAGGTCCTGACTTCCGAGAATTCCCGTCTACTGGAAACGCATAAATAAAAATATGAGAAAAAGCAAAAACGCTATCATTTAAGAACAAGTGCTCTGATACCAGACCCGACCAGTATCTCCTACTACATTTACGATCAGGGGCGTAACTGGAGTAAAAACGTTGGGGGGGGGAACAACTTTTATAATTACTCTCATAGATAATGAGTGCTTCTAAGAATGGGATTGTGTTCCTACCCCCCCCCCCCACAAATGTTTTACTCCAGTTACACTCCTGCTTACGATCAAAGGGGAGCACCACCATCCCCAACTCCACCCCAACCAATTCCCTTTATGACCCTCCTTTGTAGGCTCATTCGGAGGTTTCGATTCCTGAGCCTTCTCATATTGATAGCATCCATTGCTGTGCAACCAGACCAGTTCAGCGCCTCCTACTACATTTACATCTGAAGGGATATAATTGCTTCTGCCTGTATACATAAGCACTATGTACCTAAAGAGCAGCAGTCCTTTAAACTTAATTAATTATTCAGAGGTTTTAACTCCCGAAAATTCCCATCAACCTTCCCGCATCATCTGAGAACACCCAGTTCTCTGCAACCAGACCCGATCAGCATCTTCTGCTACATTTAAAACAAAAATAAAATCGGGTTATTCCCTATGCTAAATAAAAGACATTTATAAATTACCCACCATTTGATGCAAATTTATGCTACTAAAATCCCTATCCAACATATTCTTAAACATATTTACGACTCCCACAGGAAGGCCTATTCCACCTCTCGACTATCTTATAGGTAAAAAAGACCCTCGGAACGTTTCTCCCAAGTCTTTTGTTCCTTATTTTAAAACCATTGTTTCTCGTAATATTCCTATCGTCTTGGTAAAAATATAAGTACGTAATTTACGTTGTCAGATCGATTCAAAACTTTAAACACCTGAAATAATTCGCCTCTCAAACGCCAAGTTTCAAGGGTATACAAATTTGCCTCTTTGTGTATACCTTCGTATGGTTTACCACGTAAGAGTGGAAAAAGTTTTGTTGAGCAGCACTGAACCGTTTCTGTAATTTTTATATCCTTACTGATAAGGGAACAACCAAAACTGTACATCATATTCTAAATGAGGCTTAACAAGCGACTCATATAATGGCAAAACAATATCCTTAGATTTATATTCAAAATTATAAGAAGTAAACCTCATCACTTTATTAGTTTTACCGCCCACGACAGAGTATTGTTTTGAGAACTTTGTAACAATGATACCAAAGTCTTTTTATTTACATGTCTAATTTTGAGGTAGCTCCCAACTCTTGAAATACTGGCATATAATGCAAAAACGCTTGGGTAGAAATTTCATTTGAATCAATTAATATTTAGAGGTAGCTCAAGGACTTCAAAGGTTTACTCTATATCCCTATGAGACCATGGCATTTGGGTCCCCCTCAACTATATCGTTGGGTATTAGCTGTTCGGGGTGTCATGGTTGCCAAACCACTCACTGTTACCCAATCAAGGTCTCCTTTTTTGCTGTTGGGAAAGCTTCGGTGATGGTCAGCCACAACTTGAAAAAGGAACTGAAGTTGTTCTTCATATTTTGTATGCCTCTGGTTGAAATTCTGTATGAGAGCTACTGCGCGTTCAGCATTATCATTGATCACATTTATGCTAGAAACATCTCTTGTAGTGTCTTGGAATGAGGGAAAGGAATTCCAGTCATTAGGATCTTTCTCCAAGAAATCCTGCGGCAGGTTGAAATAAACGAATAGCTTCTTCGATTGTTTTGAGGCGAAGGCATCCAGGGTCATTGTCGGCTTGAAAGCTGTTTTGTTGATATTTTTGTCGTGCATCCTTATCTCTTTCTTTGGACTCCATAACCTTGATTATAGCCCTCTTCGTAGCCACAGAAACTTCTGCATCAAACAGAGCTAATGCAACCAAGCTCTCAGAGAGATACCACAAGTGGTTACTGAATTTGGCTGTTGTAGCCTTTGCAATCATTGTATGTGGATAACTGGACAGAGCCTTCATCAAATTCAGATCCTCCAGCGGTGAAGCTGCTGGCAATGGGGCACGGAACCAGGCCCTCATGTAAGTGGTGACGATGAATACGCAGATATCCCGTAGGCTGCGCTCCTCCTGGGCTGTTAATTTAAACTGTTTCCGGAACATCCATATCTTGAAAGAATACAACACTTTCGACAACCAGCGAGCCTGACGCATGGCGCCAGGGGCTTTAAAAGAGTGATGAAAGCCGTGGGACTCTGCTCGACCCAAGAAAAGAAGAGCTAACTTTAGGAAGTCTTTGTAGTCATCCCTTGTATAATCTTGTGACAGCTGGTACAAAGCGAAGTTGATCAGACCGAGACGTTGTTCTCTCGTAGATGCTTCAACTTCCTGGTCATCAATACCCGATGAAAACTGACTCGTATCCAGTTGAGGCCAGAAACGCTGAAATCTTTTGAACAAGAGGACTTCAGGCCCAGAAGTTGGTCCCATGCAGGCCTTGAAAGCTGCACCAAAAACAAATTCCATGATGTGATGTCTGCATGGCAAGTAGAGGAAATCTCTTCCAAGTTTTTGTTCTAAGAGGACGCAAGCCCCGGAGTGATATCCCGTATTTGATGCGGTAGTGTCAAAACTCATTCCAACAACTCTGTCACTCAATTCCCATTCCTGCAGCTTATCCCGCACGGCCTGTGCTTGGTGTTCTCCAGTACCAGACGGAATTTTGGGACTCCAAGAAGCTGTTGCATTCCCAGTTCAGACACTAGAACAGAGAGCCGGTCCACACGCTCTTTCCCTGTGAGGTCCACTAGGAGTTTACCGTCCCAGTGAATAATCAAGGGAACATCGTCTGCTACTTTTTTTTACAAAGTTTCTGCTGTCTTGGCACGATGACGCTCCCGAGCTCGCTTCACTGATGACCGATTAATGGCCAGTTTTCTCAAGTCATGTCCCAGACTGCAGGTAGTTTCCGCTATTACAACTGTTGCCTTTCTGTCACTGATTGAAGAACGGTCTAAAGCTGAAGCAAGTGCCGGGGTCAAAATGTTATTCACTCCACGGCTTCGTTTTGGAAGAGGCTCACCACCACAGGTTTCTTGTGGTTCATCTTCTGAAAAATGTTCGTTACTGCTACTTGATGAAGCCAGCGTTCCAATAGAACAGGATGCTTCCGCTTCTTCTTTGGCTTTCCGTAGCTGCATATCTTGAGCTGCTTTTCTGTTTGCAACTTTTTGCTCCGTTTTTGACAGTACGGCATCCACAGAACCCATCGTCCTACGTCTGCCTGGCTCCCGTTGGGCTATCAGGAATTGGCGATCCTCTTCGTTTTTTATCATTTGAATAGCATTTTCATGAGCGATGTCGAAAAGATTCTCCATCTGAGATTTGAACTCTTCTTCCTTCCTGATTTGGGTTTCTGAACGCCGGTTCTTGTTTTTTCGAAGCAGCTGCCATTCTTTGTTTAACTTCATTATTTTTCCAACAATGTGATCTTTCCGTTTTACGGGGACTCGAGCGCGGGCCCAAAACTCCAAAATTTCATTCATCACATCAGTGGCTGCTTCACGAATTGGTTTATGAAGCGAAAGATGATTATGGAGGAAGACTGCAAGGACCTCTCCGATGGATGGGAGCTTTTGCCCTGTCAGCTTCTCCGACGTTTTGTTCACAAGGTAAAGCGCAGCATTGCTTGATCTCGTGTGTTTTGTCATCAGTATAGTACAATTTGCTAAATAAATACAGAAGTTATTTCGATTCACTATTCTTAAAATATTAATCAAATTGCAAAACAAAGTTCAAAGGATGATGAACGCTTAACCCTATTATCTCAGATAAGCACTGAGCAGATACGCTTCTAAAGTGGCAGCAGCTACACAACACTCGTATTCACGTAGCAGCAAGAGAGACACTGAACTGTAGTGCATTGCGCTGTATGTCAGGCAACGCATACATACCACGAGTAATGGGATGCCATCTATCGTCTACAACAAATAGTAGAATTGTGCATATTAACGCTAAATTACAAAGATGCTAAACATTTTTTTTATTGCATTTAATGACATGTTATTGAAAAACATCTTGAGATAGTACAGTGGAGCTCCGTAGTGATCTACAAACCTAGTTTTAATTAGTTGTGTAAAAAACAACTCAATCTGAAGAGGGTTAACACTTCTCATATTTAACCGGCATGCATATGGGGCAATGGCAAATTGGCGCGCAAACTTTGTTCATTTGAGCTACTTGAAAAAATTTATATTTTTAAGAAATATTTTATGAGGATTATTTTTGTGATAATTGCCACCATATAAGATGTTGGCAGCATGATAATTCAGACATTCGAAAATAAGGACCACCCTAATATGCATGACTTTACACTTATCTACGTTAAATTTCATTCGTCACAATTTATCAAGATCGCGCTGCAAACTCTTTCTATCTTGTAAACTAACTGCTTTACCCTCAATTTTAGTATCGTCGGCAAATTTAGAAATTTTACTAAATAAATTGACGTCCAAATCGTTAACATATGTCATGAAAAATACTGGTCCCAAATTTGACCCTTGTGAAACACAACTAGTTACGTTGACCCGCCCTGACTCTTTACCGTTTTTTACTACCCTTTGTTTTCTACCAGTTAATCAATTATTTATCAGTCCAATTAAGAACTTCACTTCTTATTCCGTGAGTTTTAAATTAAAAAAATAAAATTTCTTAGTATTTTATGCGGAACTTTGTCGGACGTCGTTTGAATATTATATCTACCCCTCTACTGTATTACAATCATAAATACCGATGATGTCAAGTAAAAACTAACAAATTAGGTAAAGAAGATTTATTTCTACCAAAGTTGTCTTTGTTTAATAAGATTATTGCTTTCAAGATGTTCAAATATACAATCTCGAATAACTGAGAGAGAGAGAGAGAGAGAGATAGAGAGAGAGAGAGAGAGAGTTTGTATAGGATATGCATTAGATACGTGATATAACTTATTTGAACTGTAAATGAAAAAATATACTTAAAATTAATCCTCTTCACTACACACTCTTAAACATACGAAGTGGTAACTTTTCTGCTGACTTTAAAATCCAATTCTGTAGCAATCTTTGAGTCATTATTAGGACTTGTAGTGTCGGTGGCGAGTAAATTTGAAGTTATTTGAAAGTTTTTTAAATGCCACACATATAACACCAGCAAGAAATGACACTTTAAATTGGTTTTTTTTCTTCATTTCCAGTAAGTTTGGAATTTGATCTATGCCGTCAACGTGGACAAAATGATGCAAACAAAATTTTAATGGGATTAAATTTTACACAAAAAAAGAAAAGGACTATGCAATGGGTATATAAGTGGGTATATAAATTTCGTGAGAATTGCTAAATATAAAGAAAAAATATTAACATAATGCGATATTAAAATGTATCTATCATAGCAAGTTAAAGTACATTTAATGCTTGCATGAATGTTTATTTCAGGTATCTCTCATTAAAAGATATGGATCATCTGAAAATCAGGGCCCCCAGCCTTCTTTAGTTAGCTTTGTAAGGTTAACTAACGAAAATATCACGACCTAACCTAACCAATCGTCAAGGGCGTACAGTTCACCTAACGATTGGTTAGGTTAGGTCATGATATTTTCGTTAGTTAGCCTTATAAGGCTAACTAAAGAAGGCTGGGGACCCTGATCTTCAGGTGATCCAAAGATATTTTCCACCACAATACTGATTTAACTCAAAAGGCGGATTTACATGATATACAGGGTAACACGAAAAATAACATTAAGTTCTTTGATTTATAAAATTTACTGTATTTTCATTTAACTCAATTCTGTCGTCGTGAAGCGAGAAGGCACTTTGGAATTCTCTTGAAACTGTGACACTCAATTGTTATTTTTCTCCTCCTTCATTTTAACATGTATTTCATTTAGTTTTTGTATACGCTTAGGAATTTGTTCTCTATTAAGTATTCTTAATAATATTCTTTAAGTATTGTTTTTTATTCTTGGTTTTATATCATAAATACGTAACTCAAAAGGTGAATTTTTCTTTTTTTTACAATACTTACCATTTATTTCTTAAATGAATGTTCAACTAGTTTCTCTCTCTCTCTCTCTCTCTCTCTCTCTCTCTCTGAACTTGAGTAAGCGCAGAGCGATACTTTAGTATGCTATTAATGCATGGAGTGCTTCTTCAGATCTAATAACGAAACATTCGCCATACTGTTCACATCTGTCTCCACTGGAGACTTAATTAACTTTAAAACTTTAACTTTAGACTTAATTAACTTTAAAACTTGTCAAACCAGTGAACCGAGCAAACGTCAGTAATTATTAGATTTTAGCTGCCACCAAGTTAAATCCTAATAATAGTATCAACATTGTGTAGAGACGAGATGGATGCCATAAAGAATTTTACATGGCTGTTCTTATATAATAATTTTCACTTATATACTATATCTCTCTCTCTCTCTCTCTCTCTCTCTCTCTCTCTCTCTCTCTGTCTCTCTCTCTCTCTCTCTCTCTCTCTCTCTGTCTTTACATCGATGTTAAGTGAAATTTTTGTAATTATTGTTTTTAAAAAAATATTTCTGAGTATTCCATGTGTCTTGTTTTCATAGGTTTTTATTCTGTAAATAAAATATTGGGGAAAATTTGAGTTCACTTTCGTAAAATTGTAAAGTAAATTTTATTTCGTTGAAAATTTAATCGCATGGAGTTTGAAGGGGATGACCGATAATTTCACTCCTGATGAATTCAATCCGGAAAATTGACTCCCACTAATTTCACTTCCAGGTAATTTCACTTCCGGGTAATTTCACTTCTAAGTAATTTCATTTCCTAGAAGTTTTAAATTTAAGAGTTTAAATTTAAAAAATATTATGTTAGGTTAAGTTTATGTTAGGTTAGGTTAGGTTAGGTTAGGTTTACATTAGGTAAGGTTAGGTTAGGTTTACGTTAGGTTAGGTTAGGTTAGGTTTAATTTTTAATGGTGATTATAGATAAATAAAACGAAAGTAAAGCCCACTGATGGTTTTAATTATTAGCTCATTACTTTGCATCAACTTTTTTTGATATCCGTTCTAAGCTTATTGAAATAAATTCCATTTTTAATGGTGATTAATTATAGATCAATAAAACGAAAGTAAAGGTTGTGGCTTTGGGGCTTAAACTATTAAAACCTTATATGGAAACCAAAAAAATATATCTATGTTTGTAAATTGGCATAGGGAGTGAATTTACCAGGAGTAAATTATATGGGAAGTGAATTTACCAGGAGTGAATTCGGCTAGAAACCTTAGAAGGAACCCTGAGAGCGGAAATGATGTTGGGATTTGGAATAAAAGTTCACAGTCATTTGAGAATAGACTGCAAACTGTAAATTACACGCAAGTTCCGAATTCTTTCGTTCTAATACCGTACTAATAAACCAACCAAACACAGCATCATGCATCATATTTTAAAGGCTTTAATTATACTTTCTATAAGAGGATCAGAAAAATTTCTCATATTCCTCAACTCACATTTCTTTACTAAAGTTTAGAACGAGTTAATGAAAAGAATATTTAAGTTGTTCGTACTTAGTATATACACGAAATAAAACAGTCTTTCTCCCAGTTAAAACGCTCTTCTAATTAATATCACGCTACAGCCGACCTTTGGCAATACCACGGTTGAATATGCAACAGTTTGGAAAAGTTTCTTTCAATTATTTTTTATGGACCAGCGGCCGAAATTGCAAACTTATCTGATATTTAAAGTAATTTCTTCACTAATATTCTTAGCATATAAACAAAATAAACGAGTAAGGTGCTATTATTTTATATTAAATTAAATTCTATAGAACTCAACTGCGAAAAACAAACCACACACAAAAAGAAAACCGGACCTGAAGCCGCAATTTATCAACTGTGGAAAACCTGTAATATAGAAAGTATAGAGGCGCTGCAAAAGGTCTGCTTTTTTTTTTTTCTTTTTTTTTTTGTATGTTTGTCAGTTTTCAAACAGCTATATTTTTCTAAAGAAAATGTAAATTTAGCATGATCTAAAAAAGAGAACTGGAACCTCGGTTTGTTACTTGCAGCGTCGCATTCATTTTTTTATCATTATGTCACATCATTGTTGCTTTGAGATTTTTTCATGGTGCTTGAAGAAGTCAAATTTCGTATCGCAAGCGCGCATTCGGTGTGGCGTCGTGTTTGTTTGTTGATGTCATTCACAACGTCAAACTCAGCTTATTAGTTCTAAGTTTGTTGTTGATGGTCTGTACAACCCCATTAATCTGAAGTAGATAAGCGAAACTTTGCAGATGTCTGAGAACACTATTCAGAGGTAGCCTGTCATAAATCCTGAAATCCCGAAAAAAAAGCCAAAACTTTTGGAACATTTTTTAGCTGTTATGCAGGTATCTTTGTTTGGAAGAACCCTACTCTCCCCCCAAGTCAGAAAATTCCTCTTAGTTTGGAGGTCGGAATTGTTTGGGGTTTAGGATACAGTTGCTCGAGAGTTTTCTCTGATTTGATCTCCTTTTGATGCAGGAAGGAGGGGCCAAGGGCAAACGACGGCAAAAATCGCCCCAACAGAAGCAAAAGGAGAGGTCTGGAATCAAGGTCTCCGAGGTTATTAAAAACTATGCCATTTTTTTAATTTTGAAAATAATGTGTAGTGTGTAAGATGCGTGTATGTGTAGCGAGGAATAGAGAAAGGAGCGTGTGTTTGAGAGCATGCTGAACTGCTCACAGGGTGCGTGAGACACGGAAAAAGATCAGCTAAGGAGGAGAGAGTCGGGAGAAACGGGAGGTTTAGCACTCCGTCTCCTCTTCTGCCTAGCGTCTTGGTTGCTGAACAGAACCTGTTCCCTTTCCTACTGATTTTAATTAATCCAAACTATGATAGAAAGTTAACGTTCTTTTTATTATTATTTTAGTACTCTCGACTGATAAGCAACGTGAATTGACCTTATATTTCAAGTCATTAATCTATCGAGGACCGATTACTATTGTAAATCGCGAGATAAAAAGAAACTTATTGTTTCATGGAATGCTAACAATAGTTGTTTTTCTGTATATGAGGGCTGTCCGACTGGCGGCCATCAGCACATTTGTTTGCGACCCTCGGTTAAGTCTCCAAAATACTATAAACAAAATTTAAAAATCGTTTCACAGACTTTATAAAAATTATGAGGATGACATAGCCTTGTTTAGCAATCCACTCAGAGCAGAAATTGCGAACCAACCTCCTCAGTTACAGTTGGAACTGTGTGATTTACAGGCAGACCTATTTTTCAGTGGAAGGGCGGAAAAAGGCGGGGACTTCTTCAGACTTTTGCCCCAAGAACGATAACCAAACTTAAGAGACTTTGGATTAAGGATGTGCTCTATGTTTGGAAGTACTTACTTGTGTGAGAGCGCCTTTTCCTACATGAAATTTATAAGTCTCGTTATCGTTCTTCCTTAACAAATGAATCACTGTCACACTTGTTGAGACTTGCAACAACCGACATAAATGTGGATATACACAGCTTGGTGAAAGAGATAGATCGTCCTCGGTGCTCTCACTAATTATGATTCAATAAATCTAGTGAAAGTAGAGAGATGTGAAGTTAATAAAGATGCAAAGTATTGTAAAATGTTTTTTATTTTATTTATACAACCGCACAATCTTTAATTTATATTAATTTTTAGAGTGTGGCCCCCTGACAGACACCTCAGGAGCAATGTCGCCTCCTGGCAGATACCTCAGGAGCAATGTGGCCCCCTGGCAGGTACCTCAGGAGCAATGTGGCCTCCTGGCAGGTACCTCGGGGGTAATGTGGCCCCCTTGAGGTTAGAAGTTGGACAGCCCTGCTCCATATCAATGAACTTCCAGGGTTAAAGGATGCAAAACTAAAAAACTAAAAAATTACAGGCAGCGGACTCGTCAATGTTCCCCTCCCCAAACTATCATTTCATGCAATTGGCTTGAAAAGTTTATGGATGAGACGTCTTAAAGATTAAGGAATACTGAAGAGTGAATGCGTATTGTAATTTTTACAGAAGTGTTGAGTGTTATGGCATTGGCTGGTAAAACATAAGAAATATACTCTTTCTGCCACTATTCATATTCTCTCTTGGTTAGTTTCAATTTTTACACTTAAAACAGATCTAATTATACGCAGATATCTTTGTTTGAAAGAACCCTACAACCCCCTACTCCAAGTCAGAAAAGTCCACTTAGTTTGAAGGCCGGAATTGTTTGGGGTTTGGGAGAGAGTTGCTCGAGAGTTTTTTCTGATTTGATCTCCTTCTTTTTATGGAGGAAGGAGGAGCCAAGGGCAAACCGACTGCAAAAATGACCCCCCATAGAAGCAAAAAGAGAGGTCCGGAATCAACGTGGGTAACGGGTCACTCACAAAGAGGCCCCAAAAATATAGCTTCCCTCACCAGCTATCTGCAAAGCAGATAGGATCCAGCTTTGGGACAGGATCTAGGGGTTACAGCTACACCTAGCCTACTATATCCAGAAGATCAATATAAGCAAGAAACTCGTTGCATTCGCGTCGGATTGAATACATCAAAGAAAAAGGGGGTAACTATTGTACTTTTAGCGAAAAATCAAAACTTCAACCTTAACTGGCAAAATTGAGCGTCCACATTTCAAGGCAAATAACATGTCCGTTTCATGATGGGATTGACACTCAGAATGGTCCCCTGAGGTTTTTTCATGACACACACAGACTGTGCATGGAACAAGGAACTCTTCTGGGAAAATTAAATTCACTATAGTCCGAATAAGTAATGGTCGGGCTAACATCATGAAAAAGAAAAACTATAGTGTTTGTCATTTACCATTACTTATTCGGACTATAGTGGATTTAATTTTTCCAGAAGAGTTCCTTGTTCCATGCACGGTCTGTGTGTATCGTGTATCATATATACAGGGTATATATATATATATATAGATAGATAGATAGATAGATAGATAGATAGTATTTATACATATGCTTCAAATCCAACAGTGTCCCTACTAGGCACACAGGAAAGTGGAGTTATCCTTGTCCTCCCTACTTTACCAAGAGGGGTGGATGGAAGGTTAGAAAGCTGAGGACAATGATAACTGCTTTCCCATATGCCAGTTAAGAACACTGTTGGACTGTGGTTACTCGCGGCTTCCAAGCATTGTCTAAGTTCCCGCATTTATTTCCATTTTCTCATATATATATATATATATATATATATATATATATATATATATATATATATATATACACGTATATATATATATATATATATATATATATATATATATACAGGGTGTCCCATAAGTCCGGCATCATAGGAAAAATAATAAAAAAAAGCAGAACAAAAGTCTTTATTTACAGAACGTGCTCAATATGTCCACCGTTGTTTTCAATACACAAATTCAGACGTGATACCCAGTCAGCAAGCACACGGCGAATGATGTCAGGAGTAATGGTGTTACATGCCCCAATAATGCGCTGCCGCAAATGTTCAACATTCCTAATTTTCTCTGCGTATACCAGCGCTTTCAAGTGGCCCCAGAGATAAAAATCTAGTGGCATGAGATCCAGGCTTCTAGCTGGCCATTCCACAGGCCCTCGACGTCCTATCCAATGACCAGGGAATTGTTGGTACAGGTATTCCCTTACTTGGGTGCTGTAATGTGCAGGAGCGCCGTCTTGCTGGAACCATGTTGGGAAATTTCCTTCTTCGTTCAAGACATTTGGAAATGCTTCTTCCTTGAGCATACGTAGGTAGGTGCCTCCAGTGACATGTTCATCGAAAAAGAGGGGGCCTATGATGCGATCCTTCCAAATGCCACACCATACCATCACCCGAGATGCACCTTGTTCCTTTGAAGAGGTATACCAGTGAGGGTTGTTTTGAGACCAGTATCGGGTGTTCTGTCGATTTACCTCACCATTTCCATTAAAAACAGCCTCGTCACTGAACAGAATGGTGGACGGGAAATTGGCATCCCGAGCATAAGAAAAATATGAATTATGGTTTGTAGAAATAGAAAAATATGAATTTCTCCTATGATGCCGAACTTATGGGACACCCTGTATATATATATATATATATATTATATATATATATATATATGTAGCGGATCGACAAGAAATAGACCAACAAATCGACAGACATACTTTCTTTCCACGCTACCATAAAACAGCTTGGAACACACGTGGGCTAACAAACAATGGAAAGTCTGTTCCTTCCCAAAGAGGCGCCAATGTAAGCTTTTATCAAACAAAGGACACGCGGACCGAGCGTCTTAAGATTTGGTATAGTTCTACGTCACAGGCCTACGGTATAAAAGGAGCTTCCACTTATACTCACTCTCACTCACTCGTACGCACGTCATCACGTGAGCAGCGCGTCCACCAGCCGCTGTCCGGCCCCCTGGCCGAGGGGCCGTGGCCGCTACTTTCTTCAAGGCCCACAGTTATCATCAAGTAAGATCTACAGACCGCCTGCAGAAGTAATCCTTCGAGGCCCAACCGGAATCACTTCGGGCCTGCGGTTTGCCGGGTCGGCCTTCAAGTTTCTCTACATTCCTCGAGATATATTCAGCATCCCAGGCCGACACCTGCACCTCATAAGGCCAGCCTGCACCTCGAGAAGTAACATCACCTCAGGTTTCCGAACGAAGCCTATCATCCATCATCTCAAGAGGCTTAACGGACAACGACAACCAGAATCTGCGTAATAGGTTCGTCTTCAACCCGCCTTCAACAAAGTTTACGTCACCATAAGCTAAGTACATCATATTCGTAAGTACTCTTGAAGCCTACATTAGCCTACCGCCGAACAGCAGGCTACGCTCCCAAAGTGAGTAATTCACGTTCCAACTGACTCACGTGAAAGAACGCAGTAGGCCTATCATCCAATTCAAGTGTCATTTCAATACCGTTATTCCGCGTACCATCCGTCATTATGTTCAAGTCATATATTTGTGTGTTAAATATTCTCTTGACGTAAACATTTAACATCACATGATGTTCTTATATATAAATGATATTTGTGCAAGCATTTCAATCTATTATTATTAGGCCACATCAGTTATTCTATGTGCATCCATGCAATCATTTAGCCTACTTAATCAGTGTCATGTTTTTCCATTCAATGTACCAAACGCACGTGCATTCTTTATATCATTAACTAGGCCTATTCAATGTTCCATGTCGCATGCCATTTACATACCATCAACGTGTACATCATTTATTACGTGTAAATTAACTATTAACATTTCATCTTATTAGCTAAGTCCATGTCATAAGCACAACGTAAAACTACCAATTAATTACTGTCAATTCTTTGTTATATCACAGTGAATAAAATAACGGATTTATTTTCATAATAAACTACAAAACCCATAAGGTGTCTTTTATAACCTTAACATTAATTTGCTTGAGCGTAAATCAAGCTGGTGACCCTCGCTGCCTTTTCGGTCACTTCCAATAGTATGGTGGATCTAATCAAATAACCAATTCATTCCAATCGGTGATACTGTATTACATCATAAATTATTAACCCAGCCTTTCATTAATAAGCAATCAGTCAGTCATTGCATCAATTAATCATTGCATACAATTAAACCATTATCACATTAAACGGCTAAAAACTAGGTCCACTATATATATATATATATATATGCATATATAACTGCAATGACCGCGCAGTATATAAATGAATAGAAACGACATAAGTGTTAAAGAACGTTTCTGCACACGAGGAGGAGAGATACGAATAATGAAAAATGAGGCGAACCGCCGGAATCGAACCCAGGGCCTTCCAATTGCCGGTTGACGCTCTACCATTATGCTACGGACCTCACTCAATCACAAATCGAAATTCTCCCACATAGGGCAGAAACCAATGCCCTGAGAGGGCACCCTCGCAAATCGTGAATATGCGCATATAACTGCAATGACCGCGCAGTATATAAATGAATAGAAACGACATAAGTGTTAAAGAACGTTTCTGCACACGAGGAGGAGAGATAACGAATAATGAAAAATGAGGCGAACCGCCCGGGAATCGAACCCAGGGCCTTCCAATTGCCGTTGGACGCTCTACCATTATGCTACGGACCTCACTCAATCACAAATCGAAATTCTCCCACATAGGGCAGAAACCAATGCCCTGAGAGGGCACCCTCGCAAATCGTGAATATGCGCATATAACTACAATGACCGCGCAGTATATAAATGAATAGAAACGACATAAGTGTTAAAGAACGTTTCTGCACACGAGGAGGAGAGATAACGAATAATGAAAAATGAGGCGAAACCGCCCGGGAATCGAACCCAGGGCCTTCCAATTGCCGGTTGGACGCTCTACCATTATGCTACGGACCTCACTCAATCACAAATCGAAATTCTCCCACATAGGGCAGAAACCAATGCCCTGAGAGGGCACCCCGCAAATCGTGAATATGCGCATATAACTGCAATGACCGCGCAGTATATAAATGAATAGAAACGACATAAGTGTTAAAGAACGTTTCTGCACACGAGGAGGAGAGATAACGAATAATGAAAAATGAGGCGAACCGCCTGGAATCGAACCCAGGGCCTTCCAATTGCCGGTTGGACGCTCTACCATTATGCTACGGACCTCACTCAATCACAAATCGAAATTCTCCACATAGGGCAGAAACCAATGCCCTGAGAGGGCACCCTCGCAAATCGTGAATATGCGCATATAACTGCAATGACTGCGCAGTATATAAATGAATAGAAACGACATAAGTGTTAAAGAACGTTTCTGCACACGAGGAGGAGAGATAACGAATAATGAAAAATGAGGCGAACCGCCCGGGAATCGAACCCAGGGCCTTCCAATTGCCGGTTGGACGCTCTACCATTATGCTACGGACCTCACTCAATCACAAATCGAAATTTCCCACATAGGGCAGAAACCAATGCCCTGAGAGGGCACCCTCGCAAATCGTGAATATGCGCATATAACTGCAATGACCGCGCAGTATATAAATGAATAGAAACGACATAAGTGTTAAAGAACGTTTCTGCACACGAGGAGGAGAGATAACGAATAATGAAAAATGAGGCGAACCGCCCGGGAATCGAACCCAGGGCCTTCCAATTGCCGGTTGGACGCTCTACATTATGCTACGGACCTCACTCAATCACAAATCGAAATTCTCCCACATAGGGCAGAAACCAATGCCCTGAGAGGGCACCCTCGCAAATCGTGAATATGCGCATATAACTGCAATGACCGCGCAGTATATAAATGAATAGAAACGACATAAGTGTTAAAGAACGTTTCTGCACACGAGGAGGAGAGATAACGAATAATGAAAAATGAGGCGAACCGCCCGGGAATCGAACCCAGGGCCTTCCAATTGCCGGTTGGACGCTCTCAGGGCATTGGTTTCTGCCCTATGTGGGAGAATTTCGATTGTGATTGAGTGAGGTCCGTAGCATAATGGTGTAGAGCGTCCAACCGGCAATTGGAAGGCCCTGGGTTCGATTCCGGCGGTTCGCCTCATTTTTCATTATTCGTTATCTCTCCTCCTCGTGTGCAGAAACGTTCTTTAAACTTATGTCGTTTCTATTCATTTATATACTGCGCGGTCATTGCAGTTATATGCGCATATTCACGATTTGCGAGGGTGCCCTCTCAGGGCATTGGTTTCTGCCCTATTGGGAGAATTTCGATTTGTGATTGAGTGAGGTCCGTAGCATAATGGTAGAGCGTCCAACCGGCAATTGGAAGGCCCTGGGTTCGATTCCCGGGCGGTTCGCCTCATTTTTCATTATTCGTTATCTCTCCTCCTCGTGTGCAGAAACGTTCTTTAACACTTATGTCGTTTCTATTCATTATATACTGCGCGGTCATTGCAGTTATATGCGCATATTCACGATTTGCGAGGGTGCCCTCTCAGGCATTGGTTTCTGCCCTATGTGGGAGAATTTCGATTTGTGATTGAGTGAGGTCCGTAGCATAATGGTAGAGCGTCAACCGGCAATTGGAAGGCCCTGGGTTCGATTCCCGGGCGGTTCGCCTCATTTTTCATTATTCGTTATCTCTCCTCCTCGTGTGCAGAAAACGTTCTTTAACACTTATGTCGTTTCTATTCATTTATATACTGCGCGGTCATTGCAGTTATATGCGCATATTCACGATTTGCGAGGGTGCCCTCTCAGGGCATTGGTTTCTGCCCTATGTGGGAGAATTTCGATTTGTGATGAGTGAGGTCGTAGCATAATGGTAGAGCGTCCAACGGCAATTGGAAGGCCCTGGGTTCGATTCCCGGGCGGTTCGCCTCATTTTTCATTATTCGTTATCTCTCCTCCTCGTGTGCAGAAACGTTCTTTAACACTTATGTCGTTTCTATTCATTTATATACTGCGCGGTCATTGCAGTTATATGCGCATATTCACGATTTGCGAGGGTGCCCTCTCAGGGCATTGGTTTCTGCCCTATGTGGGAGAATTTCGATTTGTGATTGAGTGAGGTCCGTAGCATAATGGTAGAGCGTCCAACCGGCAATTGGAAGGCCCTGGGTTCGATTCCCGGGCGGTTCGCCTCATTTTTCATTATTCGTTATCTCTCCTCCTCGTGTGCAGAAACGTTCTTTAACACTTATGTCGTTTCTATTCATATATATATATATATATATAGATAATCGTAGATAGAGAAAATCTCGCTAATTAAAATAGTTTTACTCAAATTTCTCAATAAAAAATCGTTATTTGATTCATCAGTTCCTTAAAAAGGAGGAGACGCCGACATTTAATTAAAAATTTAAATCACGAAAGAGCCAAATTATGTGGCTTAAACTTTACAATATTTAGTCTAATTTAGTTTAATTTAAAAGGAAAATGCAATAAAACCTAAATTAAAAATGACATATTGATGAAAGGTACTTGAAAATTTCAAATTTGAAATTTTTTTATTAAATCAAATCGGGAAATAATTTCTGATTTTTAATTAAACAGATCTTGAATAAAAACATAGCTGATAAACGAACGAGAGAGAGCGTTACAAGGAGTTACAAGGAAAAGAAGTACCTCAAAAGGCCTTGCGGCCCATACCGAGGCGGTACCAATGTCAACGGGTGCCAGGGAAAATTTTCTACATACTCAAAGTGTGCAAGATTTGGTCTAACCTTTTCTTGAAATGATCCACAGAGGAACTGTTCACAACTTCTAAAGCTAACCTGTTCCACGTGTCACAGATCTTATAGGTAAAGTAATTCCCACACACACTAGTCCTAAACCGTTTCAAATCCAACTTCCAACCATTGTTGCGAGTTGGGTTATCATTTAAACTAAACATGATTCTAAAATCGACATCGTTGAACCCGCTTAACAGCATGAAAACCTCGATGAGTTGACCGCGCAGCCTCCGAGTTTCCAGCGAAAGCAAGTTCAGGGCGCGTAACCGTCGATTGTAGCTCATGTGCCTAACGGAAGGGATTAACTTTGTGGCCCTCGCCTGCACTCGCTCCAGCCTCTCAATATCTTTCCTGAAGGTGTGCGACCAGAACTGCACAGCATACTCCAGGTGCGGCCGAACCAGGGAATTGTACAGAGAGAGAGCACAATCTCCTTGTTCCGAAACTGAAATTGCCTCCTGATATAACCCAACAGCTTCTGGGCTTTCTTTTCCACCTTTACGCACTGTTTGGTAAACTTAAGGTTGCTGCTAATTAGCACACCTAAGTCCTTTTCCAAATCAGTCGCCTCGATATTACTCCCCAACATGGCGTAGTCCGACTTGGGATTGGCGTAGCCAATGTGCATCACCTTGCATTTACCCAAGTTAAACGGCATTTGCCATTTTTCAAACCACGGGCCAACATTGGCCACAAGCTTGGTGTCATCAGCGAATTTGGCGATCCGACTGACGATGCCACCGTCGATATCATTTATGTAAATGATAAACAACATTGGCCCCAAAACGGAACCCTGAGGAACCCCACTAGTGACCGAGGCCCAACCCGAACTAACCCCTTTAATTACAACCCTCTGCCGCCTATTCTTCAGCCAGTTTTCAATCCATCTACCTACTTCCCCACCGATACCCAGCTCTCGGACTTTCGCCATTAGCCGGCGGTGAGGTACCTTATGAAAGGCTTTCTGAAAGTCGAGATAAAGTATATCAATCGCCCTACTCTTATCATACTCAACCAACATGACGTGGAAAAACTCGAGCAAGTTGGTGAGACACGACCTATGCCGTCTAAACCCATGTTGGGAGTCCCAAAGCAGCTTGTAGGAATCCAAATGGTCAACGATCCTATCCGCTATTATCCCCTCTAATAATTTACCTACCACTGAAGTGAGACTAATGGGACGATAGTTCCCTGGACTTTCGTGATCCTCTTTCTTAAAGATAGGGGTCACGTTGGCTTCCCTCCAGTCACCAGGCACCTGCCCCATCTCCAACGATTTATTGAAGACTGTAGCCAGGTGGGGAGCCACCTGGTCGCACACCTCCCGCAACACTCTAAGGACAAACTGGTCTGGCCCAAGAGCTTTAAACGCGCTCAGTTTGTCTATTCTATCGGCAAAGACTGTCGCGGTACATCGAACACTATCCAGGTTAGCACCTTCGTGCCTGACGCGTGGCTCGCGGATGACGCAGGTGTCCTCCCTGGTGAACACTCTCGCAAAGTACTCGTTAAGCACATTAGCGATGTCCGCGTCGGAGGTCCGCAGAACGCCGCTTTGGTCCTTTAACGGACCTATCATGCTTCTAATGGGCTTTCTACTATTAACATAACTGAAGAACTCTTTAGGGTTCCCCTTGCAGAGGCTTGCCACCCGTAGTTCTTCGTTACGTTTCGCTAGCCTAACCTTCGCCTTCACTTCCCTACACAGGCGGACATACGCTTCAGTTTTCTCATGGGAACGATTGGCTTTCGCCTTCCTGTACGCTACTTTCCTATTTCGGATCGCCAAAGCGATGTCACGACTGAACCACTTAGGCTGCGTTGAAGCAGGGGTGACCGATTTTGAGGGTATGGCAGCAGACTGCAGCACCATAAACTCGTCCCGGAATGCACTCCACACTCCCTCAACATCGCCGCCGACCTCTAACCCCATCTCACCTACGCTATCTCAGAGGCTAACAAAGTCCTCCCGCCGTAGATCAAGCTTACTGCCTCTCAAGTTACTACGCTTCACCCAAGGGACGCACACACGGAACCTAATCAGACCGTGATCACTCCCACCCAACGATTCGTTAACGGTGAGGCCAGTGACGAGGTTGTCTTCGATCGTGAATACTAAGTCTAGAACGCTTTCGCCTCGTGTAGGCTCATTGACCCACTGAGTGAGGAAGTTCTCATCAGCAAAGTCAACTAGCCTCCTCCCTTCAGCATCAGCAATCCTGTGTTCCCACTTTATGCCGCGACAGTTGAAGTCTCCTAAAACTACACACACCCTATCCCCTAGCAGGCTACGGAGTTCGGTGTACAGGGCTGTATCCTCCTCGAGGAGGAGATGCGGAAGTCTGTACACCAAGATTAACCCATAGTTCGTCCTTCTCACGTTCAGATCGACGCCAGAGAGAGAGAGAGAGAGAGAGAGGGGGGGGAGAGAGCGAGAGAGAGAGAGCGAGAGAACGAAAATTCGAGAAGATATTAGTAAATGTCTAATAAATAGTAAAAAATACTTTGATATGTACACATACACATATCGCTGGTTTTTCATCATTTCGTAGAAAATCGTTCAATTAACCACAGTCCTTTTAATGAAATAGAACTCTCCTTCAGAGTCTCTTGAACATTGGTCAAATTTCAACAATTTGTAGAATTAATTCAACTTTGTTAACTGTTTTCATCCATTCGAAATACAATCCAGACAAATTTACTAATATATATATATATATACAGAGGTGTTTCATGACATGTGGGATGCACGTTTGGGATGGATTTAGGACCTGAAAACAATGAAAAAAGTTTATACAAACATATGCTCGAAATCGCTTTGTTTCCGAGTTACAGCCCGTTATGTGTTCCAGCAAGTATCCGCCTTACCTTCAAAGTAAGTGCTCAAAATGACCGTCTTGCGCTTGAATACACGCCTGAACACGCCTCGTCATAGACTGCCTGACGCCTTCAAACATTTCAGGTATTGCTCGGATTTTCTGGCATTTTTGTTCTACACGTTGGCGAAGCATTTCAACGTTGTCAATGGGTGTCACGTAAACGATGGGTTTCAGATGACCCCACAGGTAAAAATCAAGTAAATTCAGGTTCTGTGAGCGAGAAGGCCACGCAATAGGTCCTCCACGGCCTTTCCATTTATCAGGGAAATGGTCATCCAAATAGTCTCTGGCTACTCGACTAAAATGAGGCGGAACGCCGTCATGCATAAGCCACACACGACGTCGGACACCAAGAGGAACTTCATCTAGTAAAATGCTTAAATCATTCCCTAAAAAAATTGGAATAGGATTCTCCTGTTAATCTTTCAAGCAAAACAAAAGGACCGATTAAGTTGTCAGCAATAAGTCCTGCCCATACATTGATAATAATTGTGTTGGCATGCGGATTCTCTTCGGCCCAGTGATGGTGTTG
>JAJOZX010001700.1:0-12500 GCA_023014485.1 Bathynomus jamesi
CCAAAAAAACCATGGTTTTTAATTGGATGAGAAAACTATACTGTAAATTTCACCTTCCTTTTCACAAGAACCAACTAATTCTAACAACACAAAGAGGTTTTTTTTTGGTTTTTTTCTATTAAAGGGAAGGTTGGGGGTTGGGTCTGTACTTGGAGGTATATAGCAAAAGGGTTTGTAGCATTTTCTGTCTTTTCTCTTGTATCACTAACCCTCTCGTGACCGCTTCGAATCGAGTTTTGTGACCACGCATTTACCTTGCACCTTTCTGCATACTTATTCACTCTCGGGTCTTGGTGCTAAGACCCAGATAGAAACTTTTACAGACAATCGCTTTCTTTCGCATGACATATATATATATATATATATATATATATATATATATATATATATATATATATATATATATATCGAATTCTAAATAATGAGAGCGATTAAACTGTAATCAAAAGATACCCAAAACTTGCCTATAACACCTGTGTTACGCTTCCACGCAGAAAGACATGCAGAAGACCCCCATATACCCGCCTCTCCATCGGGGAGATCATGGGAGCACCATGGGAGATGACCTGACCAATCCTGCTCTTCACTCGGTCAGGAAAACCTTGAATAATTTGCGGTCGGAATCTCTTCTACTTAAGCCATTTTACGAACCCTCGAGACGCAGTTAAGTTTAAGCCACGGACATAAACGCGTATTATAATTCTTACTTTTCGTCCTATTCTACGGACACACCGTGTTACGCAGCAGTTATAATAACACCTCTTAATGTACTTATTATAGGAGGTACAGATTAACCAGAACAGTCAGAGGACCAACATGTCTATTAAACACCTTCAATTCGATACGCAACTACACAGAAGTACGCCAAATGGATCATTTCATTCCCGGCCATCCACTAACCGCAATCCGCTCGAATGGTGTAACTCGGCTCTGACTTTATTAGCATTTTAGGTACTGTTTTAATGGTAGAGAACTTTATTTCATTAATTCTCTAAACGAAGTGTAGTTTCTTATAGGATTACTAAACAAAGTAGAGCGATGATGGAAATATTTTCAGACCATCTTTGAACAAATTGTGTAGTTCTTATAAAGCAAATAAATCTATGGGAAAATTTCTTAATTTTTGAAAATGTATTTCACTTCTTCAGATCCAAAAAAAAAATGTCTAAATCGTTTGTTGAAACTTATTAAAATCTTCTAATTTTTATTTCCTAATTAATAATTGATTTTAAAAATAATTATACTATAAATATAATTAGCTTCAATAATTTTAAATAAATATTATAAATAATATAGAAATTACACCTTCAGTATACTAATTTTTAAATGCAGATATTCACTATCTGCCATTTGAATTCCTTAAGTTGCTTAACTTCGAGTGGAAATGCAGATTCAGTTAATATCCGAACGTCCGCGAATAGAATTAACCCCTTTTAACACAAAATTGTTGTAAAATACTAAAATTGAAATAAAGCTAAAAACATGTTTAATCGAAAAACTTGTTTATTCGAAAAAACATGTTTAATTGAATTAAAGTCTCATTCAATCTCAAAAACAGGAATAAAAATAACAAAATTTTAACCCAAAATTAGTTATCTCTTTTTATATAAATAAATAAATAAATAAATAAATAAAAACACTACACGTAATTGAAAATTCAAAATACATGACACGTAGTTAATATACAAAGACTTTCATGCTTTCCTTCGTGAGAATAAATATTTCAAATGATAAAAATAATATAACTTCCTTTTTCGTTATTGTAATTTCTTGTCAGATACATTCTCATTTTTGATTAACATTTCCTTTCTCTCTTATTATATAGTTACGTAACCTTTTTTTTTAATTATAGTTTTATTATTATAGTTAAAATTACTTAAGTACGATGCTTCATTTTCTAATTTTTTTTTTTATTTTTACTGTGTATATATATATATATATATATATATATATATTTTAATTTCTTTTTTATGGGTTGTCTGTACCTGTATTTTATATGAAAATTTGGTAAATCTACAGTCCGTGCATCTCTCTCTCTCTCTCTCTCTCTCTCTCTCTCTCTCTCTCTCTCTCTCTCTCTCTCTCTCTCTCTCTCTCTCTCTCCTCATTTTGTACATAAATTTTTCTTTAAGTTTGGTTTAACCTTTAACTCATAAAACAAAATAAACTTGGTTCCTAATGAAAATTCAAAATTACGGTATTTCTTCAGTACTTGACCCTTAGTTTTGGGGGTCTCATTAACGTTTGAGTTTCAACAAGAAGAAAAGCAATGCAAATATCACTTGTGATGCATTTTACGTGTCGTGGAACACGAGGAACATTTAAATATAATGGTTTTAAAAAAACTTTAAAATATGTACAGTTTCGTGTAAAGAAAAAAAGGTTCCCCTAAAAAACGTAAAAATTTCTATATAAAAAAAGGGTAAAAAATTACTAATTAGTATTGATTGCCTTGGTTTTGTTTTACGAATTATATTACTGTGATCAAAAAAAAATATTAAAAATGTTTTTAAAGAAAAGAATATTACATTATTAATTTTTATCGTTTTTAGAAATTTTATGTTTTAGGCGAACTTTTTTCCTGAAACTGTACACTAGTTTGGTGTTTTCCTTAAACCAAATTAGTTTTATGACTATACTAAGATTGGTAAAATAAAAACAAAAACATGAGCAGTTTCTTTAAAATTTTAAGAATAACTTTATATTTTTTATTCTCTCTTTATTCTCCAACTTGACCCAGCCTATTAGATCCCCCAATAACTCTCCCCCCCCTACTCCCTAATACCCCAACGTAACCTTAAAAGAAAGAGGCCTCACCCTAACGATTGCATAACTTTTAAAATTCATATAAATTATAAAGAAGAAAATGTTTTTTTTGTACATGGTCAGTCTCGCGCGCGCACCTATGATACGATGGTATATAATTTATTGAAATAAATACATTGGCTTTTTTCTCCGTGTCCTTCGTGTAATACATAAACATAAGTTTTAATTCGTAATATCTGTTGTACTTATTTTATTTACATTCACCCCATTTGTATCTGAACACTAAAGGTATAGTGGAAGGCCTTAGACCTCCTTTGTTCGGGCGGAATAAATAGAAGGTTTGTCAAAAACAAGTAAATCGTTTGATTGGCATCGTCAGTGAGGGAAAGTTCTTTAAATTTCACAAATAATATAAACAGGCGAATGTTTGTTATACCTAAACGTGCGCAACATTATATATATATATATATATATATATATATATATATATATATATATATATATATATATATATATATATATATATATATATATATATATATATGAAAATTATTTCACGAAGGTAACACGTGAAAAATATTTATGATGAATAAAACCACGAAGGAAAGGAAACACAAAATGGTGCTCAAGCGCTTTCGTCTAATGACATCATATATAATATATATATATATACTGTATATAAAGTTAAACATACAGTACACACACATAATTTCGGATTTTTTCCAAAGATCGCTTTGTCAGTATTATTAAATATTAGAAATTCAAGATAATTCCAGACTTATAATTTACGTAAAGTTGTTAATTATAAATAAAAATGTAATTTTGTTCAAAATTATTGAGCGATTATTTTGTATATTTTGGCTCATTTTAAATATAATATGCTAAATTCGCATTTAACCATGTGATTTAATGAATTTGGCTATATACTAACACACCTTTTTCAAATTCCATAACTCACACACGGTCTTCTTTACTAGCGCGTATATTCGATAACATCATATATACAGAGAGAGAAAAAAAAAGCTTGTTTGCAACAACCAAAAAAAGAAAAAAAAAGAAAAGAAAAAATCTGACAACCAAATTGCACAACTGGATAATTCAACCACTCAAATTTATTGCTATAGAAAAATAAACATGCGTGGTTATGATACAACCATTCTATGGTTGAATTTGGTTGCGTGAATTAATCATTTATACTAGTTGTTAAATAGTAAACCACGTTTGTTAGTCTTGTAACCAAGGGTTTCCTCTCCCCTCCTCCCTATGTATTAGCTAATTAGCTCTTTTGCATGATCAAATGGCTGACAAGACTTCAGCTTCGCCTAAAATTCTAAATGGGTCTGGTCACGTGATCAGTCTTTTTTTTTTTTTTCTTTTGGCACTGCAATTCTCACGACAGACATGAGTCTCTCGGTTCAGGAGTATCATAAAAACCACCCGAGATTATTGCCAGGTGTTGTCGATCTGTGATATGACTTGACAAGTACATATTTAAATTAATAAAGAAATTTGTTAATAATTCGTTAAATAAATAAATTTCTGTTTAATTTCGCGACCTAACTTAGCCTTTTTCCTATAGTGATAACTGGAGTCTAATTAAAATTATAGACGAATAAAATTCAAGCTGTTGTCAATAATTTATTAATTTATAAATACTGTACAGACGGTTCTGAAATATCGAGTGAATGATCTCTAGCAGTAGTAGTACTAGCTTCGAAGTGTAGATCATTTGTTAACTATTACTTTCATAATACTTTTATAATAGTTTAATATTAACAACTATTGGTAATAGTACCTTCTAAGCGTAAATCAATTGTTAACTGTTTCTTTCATAATATTTTAACAAAGCTATTTTATGTCAACAACTTCAGAAATTACTCAGTTTTTATACGTTTAAAGAAAGCTTGAACATATTCTGAAGTGAAACTTTTGAACGGTTATACCCGACGCTAAAGTATAATTTGAGTATTGTAATTAACCTGTAATGTCCCACCGGAAATAATAATAATAATAATAATATACATTAATTCGTACTAAAATACAACTTTTCTACAAATGCTTCTACAATCTACATGTTTATAAAGGTTCAGTTTAGTTGTGAGAAAAGACAGACAAAATGCGTATAATGTACGGAAGTGATTATTTACTAAAATACTTGGTTTTGAATAACAATAAATCTCATAATTTTTGGTTTGAGCAAAAATTATTTGCGAATGAAAGGATTAAAGACAAAATTAAAGTCTTGGTATTTTCTCAACAACAAAAGAGATTCTGGCGATTCTCACTTGATGTCATTTCCCCATTTGCATTTTCGATTCACGAAAGAGAATTGATACAATGGAGAATCCTGGCTTGGAAAAACTATTTCTTGATTTGAAACATGCCTCCTCTCCTCTAAAAGAAGGAATAGAACAGTGGTTCTAAACATCTGCACGTTTTTAAGGCCCATTGCAGACCCCTGTTTCCTCTTCATATGCAAACTAGTAATGGGAGACTAACATACGAGTGTATATATACAGTATACAGTATATGAGAGAGAGAGAGAGAGAGAGAGAGAGATTCTGATAGATCTTTCAGAATTTAAAAATGAATTTATAGAATCGGAATATCATAAGGTGTTTTCCGTGACTGACGTGAATCTCTGGCGACCAGCAGTGGGGTGACCTACCCGTTGAGAACCGCTAAAATAGAATATGCAGAGATTAAGTTATTCGCAAACTGAAGTCATCCTAAAGTAACGCAGTATGACTAACCGATATAGCAAAGTTAAATCTACCCACACCTGAGTGATATTGCCAAAATCCTGAATTTGAAGCTGCGATGAAAATTATCCAGTTGGGAGTGACCTCGTTTTATACTTCCTTCACGGGATTTTTAGGTTTTGGGTCACATAGTATAGAAGAAATCTTTCCTATTTTGTTTCCTAATCCTATACATTTCTTTAGAGATGAGGTCATATATATATCATAATTACAAAACTTTAAATTAATTTTTATGCCAAATGTGGTCAGATTTTTTTTTGTTTAAACTGACGGAACTGTTTTACTATTTCTTTAGTTATAGAAAAAATGTATACAGGACTCATATATATATTATATATATATATATATATATATATATATATATATATATATATATATATATATATATATATATATATATATATATATATATATATAGGGATAGAACTCAGAATGGTGCTAACATCATGAAAAAGAAAAAACTATACCATTTACCATTACTTATTCAGACTATAGTGGATTTAATTTTCCCAGAAGAGTTCCTTGTTCCATGCACGGTCTGTGTGTATCATATATATATATATATATATATATATATATATATATATATATATATATACACACATTTTCCCTTGTGGTATGCATCACTTATTAATTTCGCTTGTTTAATTGTGAAATTCATTTTATATGTATGATTGTATGGTGTATAAATTTAATTTACACTTCTAAACTGTCCATCATTCGACGCTACAGTGCGTATTTGACGCTTGAACTCCATTAGAGAATTAGTAAGATGCTCTTGTGGAATGGGTCCAATAACCTCTCTGATTCTGCCAGATCCTTGGGTTTGTCACAATACACAATTGTTTCAACATACCCTCCTCCCATAGATAAAAATCCAAACGGGTTAAGTTGGGTGATCGAGGTGGCCATGCTATCAGTCCACAACAGCTAGTCTATCCAGCGCTGAAGAAAGGTTGCATCCAGAAAGCTGCGGACAGCGACGGCATTGTGGGAAGGTGCCCATTTCTTTGAAAAAGTACACTCTTCACGTGGACATCAATAGCCTTTAGCTTGGGAAGAAAAATATCTGTAGCATGTTAAGATAGCTCGCTCTAGTCACGGTACGAAGTAGTACGTACTACGAACGTCAAAGAAAAATGGACCGAGTATGCTGTTACGTTGGTGAATCCCGTTCAGGTTGATGTGTTTCATCACTGGATAGGCTGTTGTGGACCGATAGCATGGCCACCTCGATCATCCGCTTAACCCCTTAGGATATATTTTGTCTATGTGTGTGTTAAAACACTTGTGCATCGTGACAAACCCAGAGATCTAACACAATTAGAAAGGTTACTGGACCCATTCCAGAAGAGCATCTTGCTAATGCTCTAATGGAGTTCGATCGTCGAATACGCTTGTAGCGACGAATGATGGTCATCATGTGGAAGTGCTCTAAATTTTGACGGTTTGGAAATATAAACAACTATATATATATATATATATTAATAAGAAACGTATGACCAATTATTTTTGCAACATTATTTTCGAACACACACACACACACACACACACACACACACACACACACACACACACACACATATATATATATTATATATATATATATATATATATATATATATATATATATATATATACACACGTATGTGTGTGTGAATTGTCATTGTATTCTATTGCCAGTTCTTGTTATTAATATTTGTCATATGGACTATGGTCTGGCAATAAACTTTTTCATATATATATATACAGTATATATATACTGCATTTTTTGTCTCGCTGTTTTTTTCCATCGTGGGGTTTGTTTTTTGCGTTTTGGGTTTGTTCTACCCTATCCAATAGAAAACCCATTTTTATAGAAAATGAATATATATAATTTCAATCAATTACTGTTATTTTAACTATATAAAATAGGCTTTCTTTTAATTAAACTTTAATCTAAAGGCTACAACATAGGCTTAATAACTTTTTCAGTTTTTATATCTCAAAAAAATAATTGCTCAAATGTTATGAAAACAAAGGATAATATCTAGCATGCGTGTAAAAATTATAAGAGATTTTATATTAATTAATGTTCGGCCTAGGTCCTAGAGCGGTGTTTCTCAACCTTTTTTTTGTGCTGAGGACCCCCTTTTTGACAAAAAAAATTCTCAACCACACTTTCCTAAATGATGATATAGCATACTTGAACTCTGCAATAAACAGCTCCCGAACTACTTCTCATTTGGGATTGAAAGTTGCTCAGAAGCGAATAAACTGATTGGATTTTTTTTCTGACAAGACAGGCCTACTTCTAAGACAATTTTAGTGGGTGGGTTGAAATAGATTTTTTTGCATTTGTATTTGATCACAAATAACACAAATCAACTCAAATGTATATGTTAATTCATATATACAGAATCACATTAACGCTTAAATAATAAAAAAATTCAAGACAAGCAAAACATACTTCTCACTCTCAGGCTCTCAATCACAGTGTCATTCACTTTAAACTTTATCTAAACAAAAACAATGCGCGCAACCTCCACCTAATGATATTAAAACAGCTTTAATTTTCTATGAATGTATGCGGTTATTATCGATAACTTTAGAAAAACAAAATCGTTAGTCTAACAGTAGAAAATCAGTACAAACCAAAAAAATCAGTCGGTACATTGTTTTCTGTCTGAAAGTCAGTACTGTACTAACCAAATTATTACGTCTGGTCACCTTACCTATACATATCTCTTATCATCTATAGCCATAAATATCTATATGAAAATATCTACATGAGGCCCATAACCAGATAATTTTTTAGTAATTAGGTAGGCATTTCAAGCACTTAAAAATAACATCATTTGGGCGAAATGCTCTTATTTTATTTTAGTAGATAGGTGAAATCTTTCTGTACGTGGGCAACTGCCCACCCAGTTAACATGTTAGAAGTAGGCCTGTGACATGACCCTACAGTTGCCATTCCTGTCAGAAGACTCGTGTGTGCATTTTGGATAGCACGGAAAAGTGAGTATCCAGAACTGGTGTCTGAAGTATTGAAAGTTTTAAGTCCACTTGCAACCTCATACTTATACGAACTGGGCTTCTTATCAATAGTTGCAATTAAAACAAAACAATAAAGTCGACTGTCTATGCGCTACTTTGCATATGTTTAGTCTCTTCAGCCGAATAGGCGAATTACTATTTTCTGTAATATTTTCTACTAAATATACAGTAAATCATTTAATTTAAAATCATGTAACATTTTGTAAACTTTATATTGTATTTTTATTATTATTACTATTATTATTATATTATTATTGCTATTATTATTATTATTATTTTTTGTCTATTACTATTACCTGCCACTTTCACTATTTTTATGTAATAACTGAGCTAAATGCCTTTAATTTTGCCTAAAAAGCCTCCATGCTTCCAAGGGCATATTCAGATGAGAGTACTATAAATATATTAATGTCATAACAAATATCTAAAAATTGTAAAACTCTCTCACTTGTATTCATTTTTTAATAAAGTTTGAATTCCAATTTGAATTTCAATATAAGAAGATTAACAAATTTAAAGTAGGCGCAAGTATTTCATTGAAAGACAGACATAGACTAACAGTTTCTTGTAGAGATTACGACTAAGAGAAAATTATTCAAACTGTAAAATTGTAACAGTACACATCCCGTGACCCCCAAATTGAGAAACACTGCCCTTAAGGATATCTAATACAGTATTTTCAACTCTTCTTTTTAATAATTGGTAGTAATTAGGGACAGGAAAGTGTGCCTTGTTCAAAATCCAAGCATACCTTGATAGATTATATTAAAGTTTTTACTGACATGCACTTGAGAAATGTTTGCAGCGAAATTAATTGTACTGACACTACACTGTACATACACACAATATGCAACGGCAGTTACTGTACTTAGCATTTCACTATAACAGAGTAGCCTACTACTTTGCTTCAGTAGTATGAGATAATTAAAGCAGTGTCTGAGAAATGCTTCATAAATAATTAGGCATATTTTTCTTCTTATTATTATTAATTAATATACTGTGTATACAATATATATAGTTCTTTACATTTCCAGACCCTTTAAATTTAGAACACTTCCACATGAAGACTATCATTCATCGCTGCAGTGTGTATCCAATATTTAAACTTCATTAGAGCATTAGCAAGATACTCTTGTGGAATTCCAGTAACTTCTGATTCTTTAACGGAATTCTGCAGATACCTGGAGTTATCATGATACACGAGTGTTTTAATATAACCCCATAAATAAAAGTCCAAAGGGGTTAAGTCGGGTGATCGAGGTGGCCTATCCAATGCTAAAACAAATAAATATGAACGGGATTCACGAAAAGTTAACGTTTGCTTGCCGTGTCACGGAAATAAATAATAATCAGTCCATTTTCTTTGATGATCGTATCGTGACCGGAGCAAACTATATTTAATGTGTTACGTACATTTATTCTTCCCCAACTAAGGGCTATTGGAGTTAACATGTGAAGTGTAATCTTTCAATAAAATGAACTTCCCACTATGCCGTTGTTGTTCGCAACTTTCTTGACTCAACCTTTTCTCGGCGCTGGATAGACCGTGGTAGACCAATAGCATGGCCACTTCAAACACCTTACTTAATCTCTTCGGATTTTTATCTATAGGGGTGTGTTAAAATAATTGTGTATTGTGACAAATCCAGTAGTCTGGCAGAACTCCATCAAAGAAACAAAGGTCAATAGATCCATTCCACAAGAGTATCTTGCTAATGATTTAATGAAATTCGAACATGGAATACGTATGTAGCGACAAATGATGATCATAGTGTTAAAATGTTCTAAATTTAGATAGTTTGGAAACGTAAACAACCATATATATTGAATATATAGTGATTAATAAGAAAAATTAATTATTCTTACACCATTATATCTTGGACACCTTGTATATTCAACAGTAAGAATTAATATGATCCAAAGATATGTCAAAAGATTTTTTACATTATTTATTGACTTTTGGGTTTATATTTTAAATAAAAATTACTTTTGACCAACATTTAAAAACTTAAAAAAAAAAAAAAAAAAAATTAAGTGGAATTTTATATTTTTCACTTTATTTGATTGAAAACGACAATTTTTCTTAATAAAAATGAATTTGTGGTGCTTGTGGCGTTTATTTATTTGTTTATTATTATTATTACGATTATTATTATCGTTATTATCATCGTTATTATTATATTATTATTATTATTATTATTTTTATTATTATTGTGTAAATTATCATTTGTAATTCATTCAAATTTGAGCTATGCCCATTTTTGTCGTAAAAAAAAAAAAAAAAAAAAAAAAAAACGAGAGTTCCAGCTTTATTCATTTTGAACTTACTTTAGCTAACTTAACCTAACTTAACCAAACATAGCCCAACCTAACTTAATCTTACTTAACCTGATGTACGGTAACGGATGCAGGGGTGGAGGGTAAAATCTGACGTATCAGTCTCTGCCAGTATTGAGAATTGTTCTGTGGGCAGTGGGTAAATGTCCTTCAAGTTAACCTTCTAAGACAAGGTTGTCAGCCTACTATTTTATTTTGGCTAACGCCAGAGGATTTAATTTGCTCCTTTTGAGAATTAGTATGGGGCTAGTTAAAAAAATTTAAAAACTATTTATTATTGACAGGCTGAAATAAATAACCTTCCAAATTATTAATTTGGTGAGATAATAATAATAATAATAATAATAATAATAATATTAATAATTATGTTTGGAGTTGTTTACCTTCCTTTAACATCTAACGTCATATGACAGAGGGGACCGACTTACGTGGGATTCGAACCAACTCCACATCAAAAAAGAGCCACGAGCACCTTCATCTTTGAAATCTGAAGCCGAACCGAAACTCGAACCCAGGCGCTTCAAATTAACAGCGAGTGCTACCTTGGCGGGTGGCCATGTTATGTCTCTATGAATTTGGCCCGGGAAGCAAATATTATACTTAAAAAAATTATAAGTATGAAAGAACACGTCTGAAAGTTAATCAATTATTAACACCTCCGAAAAATACCTCAGAAGTAAATATCAGTTTCAGAGTTGAAGTGGCTAGAAAGAGGTTCTGTATCGATGTATAGGCCTACCCGGGTAGCACGATTGATGGAACAGCTGCTAATGTACTCGTATCGTTGAAATGTGGTTGATGTTTGCTTCTAAATTAGTCTTGCTGTAACGTCGATACAACAATATGTTGATAAAATAAAGCGCAGTCATTATTTATAAAATATATTTTCCTCAAAGGTGAACATATATTGTTGTTTTTATATTTACTGAATAATGAAGTCACATCAGTACTCGGTTTCAACCCCATTTCGATATCGATGTCGAAATTTGTGTCATTTAGAGTGCTATTTCGAAATTGCCAGGTCACTATCGTTTCAATAAGAGGTTGATTCATTAGTTTTTCGTTATTATATGAATACACTCAAAACAGAACTCTCTTATTTAGATGAATAACTCCTCTTTGAGGGTACATTATATAGGAGAAGTTTCTCTTTCTTTTGGGTATCAAAGATTCTTTTCACATAATAGAATAACAACTGCTTTGATAGACGATATTATGGTTTTCAAAATTTCTTTTTTGACTAACTTGAGAAAAGAGAAGATAATACTTACATAGTTGAAGGTTGTAAGCAGTTTTTTTTTCTCTGGTTATAAGTGCGCTACGTGGGTAGTTATGGACATATTCGTAATCTTGCTTTCGGAAAAATTCACTTGGTATAAAAAAACATTTGTGTCATGAGCACGATAAGGTTGATGATATAAAATGTGAAAATAATATTGGAAAGTGCAGCTCGCTTGACCAAATTAGCAAAATAACATTTCTGAAGGAAGCATCTTTTTTATACACGCAATAAATCGTTTGAAGATTAATAAGAACACGGTTTCTCTCTTGTTTTAAAATAGGACACAAAGGAAAGTTAAAATTAGGAGGCTAAAG
>JAJOZX010001700.1:17500-50000 GCA_023014485.1 Bathynomus jamesi
CATAGAAAGCTCATTCATTTTCAGTTTTAAAAGTCGTTCACGAACTTTTGTACTACCTTGTAGACTGTATTTTATTGGTATGTGAATTCAGACAAAGATAATTTACAGTTAAATCCTAAAAATTAGAGCTTGAAGCTTTCTTTTTTTACTAAAGGTCATATACAGTGACATATCTCATTTGAAAATTGAACTCGCCACTCGTATAGTATAAAGCTAGCTTGAAACGGGGTCATATGCTCTTCTGTATGAAACACACTCTCCTACGGGAGGTGTGATTTGCTTTACCGGCATTGCTATACAATGCATGAAATGAATCCATTTAGGGTAGGAGCTCGCAGTTGGCCAGAAACTGGTGCAGTGTAAAACGTGGATAGTCTGTGGTGGACCAATCGTCGTTTTGGACTGAAATGGCAACTCGACCCATGATTCTTCCTCATATAAATAATTTTATTATCTTTGTCTGCTTTTGCCTATATTCTGGCAACTGCAACTGTTTTCTTAGTATAATATCCTTAACATCCTTCAGTCGATAAATCCATTATTTTGGGTAGTTATGAGTGTACCGTGAATGAAAGCAGTAGAAAATGGTAAAAAAAAAAAAAAACTGTATATAGTATGACATCATTGGTTATCGAGAAAAGGATTCTCCGTCATTTCCCCTCTTCCTTCCTTCCCCTCTTCCTTCCCCCCTTCTCTACCACTAATTCCAATAAGCACCGTTTTTGTACAACGTCAAACGAGTTCAGTATCAATCAGGAATCAGTTCACTGTCGGAGTGACGATTTAAGAACGATGTGATTCGCCCTCTCGCCTGAAATGGGTTCTGAAAAATGGGCGGATGAGTGAAATTAATGAGTTTTGATCGTATGGGCAACCTATTACCGACGAGAGTTCATTGAAAACTCGCGAGAAATCTTATTTGTCTATATGTGTATTACTGTTTTAACCTTTGACAAATTGTGTCAATAAATTTTCTTTAATTTAGTTTTGTTGTTGTTGTTTTTTAAATTGTGATTAAGGAGCGTTTTAAAAGGAAAGGTAGTTATTTATGTTATAATTTATGGGGTTTATAATTTTTTGTGTAGCTCGTTTCTTGATCGATAATTTTAACGTATGTGCTATTAACTCATTTGAGATTCCACATGTGAAAATATTTTATATATATATATATATATATATACACACACACACACACACACACACATATATACACCCCTTGGTTTAAGTTAACCTTGGTTTTGCTTCCGCCCGAATTGCCGAATTGTTCATTCTGACGAAGGTCAAGCCTGTCACTCCACCTAAGACCAACAGTTTAACGTGGAGTCCGAACCACGCCCCACCAGCAGCCCTGCGTCTTAACCACTAGGCTACTCAAGGTACCCATTTTTCTACCAACCAATTTTTATTGTTTTATTGTATGGAAGGATGAACAGCTGGGTTTTACTGTGCGCCGCCCGCCGTCACCGGGTCTCGATCCCGGGGCCGATGGATTCGTAATCAGCGACGCTAACCACTACACCACCGAGGCGCATATATATATATATATATATATATATATATATATATGGCATCTGTGACCCCTTTACTATAGAATACTATATAGAGAAAAGAAAGTACGAAGTGTATAAAGAGGCTACTTCTATATACTTAATGACCTGGGCAGATCCGTAGTGTTAAGGGTCAGATGGTAAAAACAGAGAAATGAAGAAGACGAGTTTGAACAGTTAATAAACAAAGATGTAATTCATTCAAGGCTCTAATTCATTAAAATATCTGAGAGGAACAAGGATGGAGAGTCAAATAAGTTGGAAAAATCGATAATAACTGCATGTACAGACTTATCTACATCGCTTTAATTCCACAGACCGAGATGGGACAACGCCAGCCATATGGCAGGAAAGCTTCTGCCCGTAAATTAGAGAACTTAAGCAGTACTTGTTCGTTCAGTCTGAGTCTAACCCCATGCGTTGCTCCAGTGGTTAGATCGTCCCTGTTGCACTCCCCGTGGTTCGCAGGGGAGCGCGTTACGCTGTTACTCCCCTGTGTGAAATAGCTCATAGTGCAGCTGGAACGGAGGCTCGAGTTAAAAAAATAATAATGTGGCTTTTCCACCTATATATATAATATATATATATATATATTAAAAAAAATACTAAAATAAATATTTTAAAAGGAATGAGGTTTCTTCATTAAAATTGAAGAAACTCCGTATTAATATTTTTCATATCATTTCTCACAAACTGAATTAGCTTAAAGATTAATCATTAGTTATTTTTTAGTAAAGAACTGACTTATGACTTAAATGTATCTGTGCATAAACAATGATCCGCCAATTCGACATATAAAGGTACGTTTGCATTATCCTCCCAACACTAATTTTTTTTTAAGCCGGCTAACTACGGCTAACGCCTGCGGCGGGCTGTTTTTAACCTAACTTAACCAAACCTAACCTAACCTAACCTAACCTAATCCCAACACTAATTTTTTTTATAATGGAAGGAAAATAAAGTACCATAACCAAAACCAAACCAACATTATATAAAAAAATTAGTGTTGGGAGGATAATGCAAAAGAACCCATATAAATATAGGGCATCTCCTACATAAAGACAATATACTAAATTTTAAGTATAATAAAAAAAAAAAATAATATATATATGTGTGTGTGTGTGGTGTGTGTGTGGTGTGTGTGTGTGTGTGTGTGTGTGGTGTGTGTGTGTATTGTTTTGCATTACTTCTAATTTTTCTGTGAAATAAAAGTTACAGAAAAACATGTTTGATTTAACTAAAAAACAAAGCCACAAGTCTTATACATAAACCAGTTTAACATACATCCTATCTTACTCCACAACAAAGAAAACTGAGAAAAATAATGAGGAGATGCTATAATCTTTCCCCCAAAAGTTATTTGATCGAACAGGTTACTGTATAATAATCAGTCAGGAAGGTCAAAAACTGGCACATAGCTCAGGTCAACTAATGCGAGTCTTTGCTCTACCTCTTGTTTTATATTATTATTATTATTATTATTATTATTACAAAGAAAACAAAGGCTTTTGTACATAGAAGCGTTATCGCTATTGTCTCAAATCACTGAAACAAAGTTTTGAGACCATTTTTTCTCTCTAAAGAAAGTTTTTTTGACAAGAAGACTTGATACCTAAAAGAAGGAAAAAAACGTCCAATAGAATGAACCCTCAAAAGAAGTTATAAGTTCTAAATTTAAGAGTTTTTATTTTGAGTGTATACCAGTATCGTCAGAACTCGAACCCCCCAAAACCTCAGTACCTTTACTAGGTTACTGTGATGTAACGTATGTATAATACGTCTTACTTACTGTTTCTTCCTTTAAAATTTAATTAAGAATGTAAAATCTCCCTCTTGATGCATGCAAGTTGTCGAAAGAAGACGCGTTGCAGTCACGTAGGGAAGTTCAACATTCTCCTCTCTCATGAAATAGTACAGAAATATTGCGCGACATGACATCAAGTGAAATACGACCCAACCACAGTTACTTCACAGATTTCCAAATAAAGCAATATAGCAGAAGCTCATATTTAACGAAAAAGAATATTATATATATATATATATATATATTATATGTGTGTGTGTGGTGTGTGTGTGTGTGTGTGTGTGTGTGATTGATAAAACGAGAGAGAGAGAGAGAGAAAGAAAAGAGAGAGAGAGAGAGATCATTCAAAGAATGCTTCCACTCAATGAGTGATTCCATACAAAAAACAGTTCCTCCCTCCATCTACTCGCCAATGGGGCTGTGAGCGTTATAAATAAAGTAATTCATATTTAAATTTAATTACATAGCTCGTCCGTTCCATGCTCAAATTTAAATAGCAGCCTTGAAATTATGCCTTGTTTATTACTCAATAATTTATCTTAATTACACAGGAGGCCGGTGAGGTAAGTTATCTGCCTGTGATAAACGTCATGGCCAACAAACAAAACTCTTGTTTATTTTAGTGTGTAAATATATTAAAGGAAGATATTGCATATACGCCCGGGGTAGAGGGGTGCCCAATGGGCCCCCAACCCAACAATGCAGGGCATGACATTATTTAACGCGGTCGTACGTTGTGCCCACCTCTATGCCGCGGAATAAATTTGCGAGTATAGATTGTAACTCATTGACGACGGGTCCGTTGCATGAGGCAATTCTGACCATTGTTATTATTTGAATAATGAATCATATGCGGTTACCATTCGTTACTCGTGGATATTATAATTATTTCATCTGTTGTTTTAACCGATAATGACGCTAGAACAGGCGAAAATAATATAAATGGACCAATTCTTCAGTGTCACTGTGAATATCCATTAATCTTGATTTTTTTTTTTTTTTTGAACTACTCCTGAATTTCGGTTTATATACAAGCAATATATATATAATATATATATATATTATATATATATATATATATATATATATATATATATATTATATATATATAATATATATATATATATATATATATATATGCTGCAAACCACAAGGAAAAAGAAAAACGATTCCAAGGCCTTTCCTGTATTCAAAGCTACACCTGACGAGGTGTAGCTCTAAATACACGAAAGGCCTTGGAATCGTTTTTCTTTTTCCTTGTGAATTTGCAGCATTCATTCATTTCACGTGTTTAATTGTGAAATTCATCCCATATATATATATATATATATATATATATATATATATATATATATATATATATATATATATATATATATATATATATGTATGTAATTGGGTCGTACAATATCCTTACCAGTTTCAGCGTAAATGAATAAGGTCAAAAAATATATCAACACAGTTCACATTTTTCTGGGGAGTTTTGATTTAATTTTACATACTATACCCAAATAAGTTTCCTCTACGGCAGTGGTTCCCAAACTTTTATGGTGGCGACCCTGAATACAATATTGTCCTGGCCTGGCGACCCTAAACGCTGGTACATGCAGTGTTAATGACCAATCATTTTGATACGTTGTGTTTATATTCATATAGTTTGATTGAATCAGTCGTTGAGAATTTCCGTCCCGCGACCCTGAGGAACACCTTCCCGACCCTCACTTGGGTCGCGACCATGGGTTTGGGAACCACTGTTATTAATACGTTCCATATAATTAGGTCATAGTAACTCTATTAAGGTTAGGTTCCATCTTTTTTCACGCATGAAACTCTTCCTTCAGGTTAAACAAAATCGTCTGGCGTGAGAAAGAATAAAATCAGCAAAGTGAACGCTCTGCAACAAAAAGTTTAAGTTAGATTAGGTCGAGTTGGGTTAAGTTAGGTTAGGTTAATTTTACAAGTTTAATATATGTACAGATGCTTACGCATATATATATATATATATATATATATATATATATATATATATATATATATATATATATATATATATATATATATATATATATAACGCGCATTAAATGTAAAGGAAGAATATCGTGCATGGTTGGCCGTGTGATTCGTGTGAACGCCGTTCTGGATGACAAACTCTCTCTCTCTCTCTCTCTCTCTCTCTCTCTCTCTCTCTCTCTCTCTCTCTCTCGACTTTCGCTAACGAAGTGCTATCTTTTATCTCTTAGTTTTATGTTCTGTCTTATTTATGAGTTTACTGTTGTTGCAAATTTGATTGAACAAACTTGCGGAGGACGCACGTTTTTATTTTGAATACGCTTCTCTCTCTCTCTCTCTCTCTCTCTCTCTCTCTCTCTCTCTCTCTCTCTCTCTTGATAATGTTATTGGTGTCACGTTCAATCGATTAGTTAGTCTATTTAGGGATTATTTGTTTCAATCGGCGATTAAGTTATATGATCGTCGAAACTCTCTTGATTCGGCTTTGTTAAGAAAGTCGTGTAGCGAAAATTTGGGCTTAGAAAAGTAATTTGAAAGTATAAATTTGACGATGTTTTAAACTTAAATGTACTCCTCTGTGGTAATTCTTTAGGTGGTACATAATATCAGTTCTAGGGAGAAGTACAATAACCGTACGTGGATGTTAATACGTTAATTGGGAGATTGAAGTAAAATGAATAACGCGGAGAAGGATTTGTTTTGCCTCCGCCAAGCGTGGGCCACATTCCGAGCAGGTTACACACTACACACCATCTGGGAAACGCTAGGTGGGGCTGAAATCCTTCTTTATGTTGGCCAGTTTGCTTCGGTAAAATACTGTAAAATTAAGGTGCTTTATTATATGTAGCAGTTTACAGTTTTTGTACACAGTTACATCCGTACGGAGTGTTCAATATTTTGAAAAAGATTCACGGTAAAAAGTTAAAGAATTAAAGACATGACTGATCAACAACCTCACTATATATATATATATATATATATATATATAGCCGCCCAAAATTATTTTTGGGCCCCTAACGGCAGAACCGAGCTGTCCCCTAAATTCAGCAAAAGTTTTTAATGTTATGACAACTCATACGTACGCCCATATCAATACCCATATATATATATATATATATATATATATATATATATATATATAATTAAAAAAGTGTTTTTTTTAACATGTTTATTTTAAGGGTATGAGAGTACTTTGCTTTGAATATGTTGGTGAACTTCTAAACTTTTTTGTTGGTAAAACCACCAATCAAATTGAAATCAATATTCTTTACCAATTCAATGGTATTTATTATACATAAATATTAACACTTATAAATCAGCGGTTCTTATCCTAAGGGTCTCTGAACAATTTTTATTTTTGGGGGTGAGTTCGCCGGAACATACGATACTAAAATTTATATTTTCCTTGAAAAAGTTTGATATGCCTATAAAATGTATACAGACTTTTGTTCGTTTTTTGTAATTAATTGAGTTATACACACACACACACACACACACACACACACACACAACACACACACATATATATATATATATATATAAATATATATATATATATATACACCTAAAAATATATCCTTCATGTTTTTATCATACTGAAAGCATGTCTTAACTTGTGTTTTGTTAGTCTGTGTTGGAGAAGTGGGTGCATGATTCATCAGGACCATTCATGAATCATTCAGGATCATTCAGAATCACTCATGATTCCTATACAGTATATAAAGTTTGAAATTCTAATCACCCTTGAAGTATTTTCAGTAAGTTACGTTAGATTTAGGGTGGTGGGGCCGGGGACAGTTGGAATGATTGAGATTGGGTCCCGCACATTAAAAGGTTGAAAACTACCGTTATAAACCAGACAACTGCACGGTTTTTTTTAACCTAAATATTGTTTTTTTTATCCCACTATAATTTGGGATGACGATCAGTAAATTTTATTATTTTTTGGTCAAGCTGTGTGAAGACCCATTGTCTTCAGGCCCCTAACAAACGTCTGGGTTGTATGCCTTATGGGCAGTTATATATATACATATATCAGTTACTACATTGGATATAACTATCGTAGTATTTCATATATTTAACGTTACTATTTAATATGCATTAATAATGTGAGAAGTAGAAAATAGTGCCATCTTTTTACATCGTAATGCCAACTAAAACTAGACCTGTCTGCAACAGGAAGAAGAAAGAAAGATGACCACCCTAAAAAAAAATTCATAAAGCGCCAAAATTTACTAGTATTTTTTTTCTGAACTTTATTCTTTTGGACTAAAACAAAAAATAAAATATTACTTCAGAAATCAGAACAAAAATCCGTAATTAGTAATTTTTGGGCCTTTTTGGAAATTTTTACATTTTCGGCAAACTTGTTTCCGCATCTGTACATACAACAAGATTGCTATCCTCATATGACTTTGGTTTCATAGCTTATAACCACTCGTAGAAGTATTATCCTTCATGTTTTATCATATTCAAAGCATAAGTCTTAACTTGTGTTTTGTTAGTCTGTATTGGAGAATTGGGTGCATTATTCATCAGGAGCAAGATACTCCGTTTCCTCTTTGAGTTTATACAAATGTATTCGTATTCTACTTTCCGACCACAAATACAGCGTATATCCCAACATAGCCTCAAGAATGTTCCGCACATACTGGTTCTGAAATCAATGGAGCAGTTATATGTGTATATAAGCCTAATTTCCTATAGGCCTAATTGTCGTACTGCAGACCTCCATTTTGATCGCGTATCAATCGGGTCCGATTTCATTTTCATTCATTTGAATGGAAATACTTCGGAAAATATTTTAAACATCAAATAATGCATTTTTTTTCAGCATATTATGAAATGTTCTCTTTCACTTAACTTCATTCAAGTTATTTTCATACAAGTGTTTTCCATTACACTCTCTCTCTCTCTCTCTCTCTCTCTCTCTCTCTCTCTCTCTCACACACACACACACACACACACACACACACACACACACACTCATATATGTAAATATGGGTGGGTGGGTGGATGTGAGTGTGATTTTGATTTCGGAATTGAGAAGTCTTGGCCGGAATTACTAATTACTTAGTTACTCTTGTTTCATCCCGTATGATTTAACAACTTTCTAAGCAAACTTTAAATATAGGTTAGATCTCACCTGGTTTTTTTTTTAAATTCTCAGTCGTTTGAGCTGACCATTATTGATTTCTTCTATAATGGATTGAAAATCTCTCAGTTTTAAATATTACTTCAGTCATTTCTAATGTATTTCAAGCTTAAGTTATGTAGAAGTTAGTGAATTTCGTCTATTCGGAAGAACCCTTCTGCTCGTCCACACACACTCCGACGTTCCTCCAACTTGTTGAAACCTTTCTGAAAGTCCTTTTTCGGGATGGAGAGCAGTACGATTTCCGCGTTCCACTTGACTAATACAGTATCTTCTCGCTTTCCTCTGAGCTGAAGAAGCAGAACGAAAAGAGAGATAGAGAGAGAGAGTAAGATGAGGGTAGTAAGGTAGATGTCCTATCAAAGCGGTGCCTTGTTTTGTCAAAGAGTGTCGTATGAAGAGGTTGCGTGGTGCCAGCTATCGAATGCGAGAAACTTGCTACTCTTCACTCCATAAAAAGACTTTTTAAATATTTCTACAAGTCGAAGTAACGTTGGACAAAGTGTGTATACGACCCTAGTTAATGGCTTCATAACCCCAAACCATTTATAAGAAAAAATAAAAATTAGCCAAAGTTTTAACAATATATATATATGTATGTATAATATATAATATATATAATATATTAATATATATATATATATTATATATATAATATTATATATATATATATATATATATATATATATATATATATGGGATTGAACTCAGAATGGTCCCCTGAGGTTTCTTATGATACACACAGACCGTGCATGGAATGAGGAACTCTTCTGGGGAAATTAAATATACTATAGTCCGAATAAGTAATGGTAAATGACAAACACTATAGTTTTCTTTTTCATGATGTTAGCCCGATGTGGGCAACGGGTCACTCGCAAAGGGCCCAAAAAATATAGCTTCCCTCACTAGCTATCTGCTAGGGAGGGAAGCCTATATACCGTATTTGACGGCTTACAAGACGCTGCGCCGTGAAAGACGCACCTTAATTTTGGAAAGGTAAATTCAAGAAAAAAAGTTTTTGATGCACTTTATTGTTAATACAATGGATGGGAGACCGTCCTCTGCGGCCAGATTATGTAGCGACCCGTGGTTCGGATCCCACGTAAAGCTGTAGGTCCCCTCCGTCATATGACCATAGATGTTGCGAAGGAGGTTAAACAACCCCAATTAAGAAGATATATATATATATATATATATATAGAAACCTTTGTTTTGTTTCCGCCGGAATTGTTCATTCTGACAAATTCAAGGTTGTTGCCCCACCTTAGACCTACAGCTTAACGTAGAATCTGAATTACGACCCACCAGGGAATTTAGAAATTACAATGTCCTCCTCCGGAATCGACCTCACGACCTCCCGATTAGCAGCCCAGCTTCTTAACCCTTAATTAAGGGAAAATGGTATTCAAACGAGAGAGTGTCCATTTTATAAATTTCAGAACATCAGTGAAATTATTTCCAAAGTATACGAATGTATTTTCTAGGATGTTTCCTTCAGTTATAGCTTTATTTTTCACTTCAATTTTAGTACCTTCCAGACTAATGCTATGATCAAATCTAACGTACATACGTATGGTTAAACAACGTATTAGAATTATTCGCAGTTCTGCTGCGAACATTTTTAAGCTGTTTTATTCTGACATCTCAAGTTTTTCCTTTTCACCTTCATAAATTGAATCGCGTTGTTTACATCTAATAGAATAGACACAACCAACTGTATTATCTGGGATGGGTTTTCTTTTTTTTTTTCTATTAGGGGAAAGTTAATTGTACTTTCATACCTAAAGGCTATACGTTAATTCCAATTGTTTCAAATAAGGTCGGAAGGTGTGAGGTTAAAGGTATTTTCTTGATCAAATTCTTTTGTGAGCTATACTGTTATAATGCCTTTTTATAATGCCTAAATATAATGATTTTATTATAATACTTAAATATTATAATACCTATAATATGCTTCTTTTCGCCTTCTCCCTGCATTCCTTGATGAGGTGTATATATATATATATATATATATATATATATATATATATATATATATATATATATATATATATATATATATATATATATATATATATATATAATATATATATACAAAGGTGGGCAGGACCGAGTTCCAAAAGGACCGAACTCCAGGAACTCGGTCCTTTTTAAGGACCGTGAGCGGGAAAGTCGGTCCTTTTCGAGGCCCGGGTGCCCACCTTTGTATATATATATATATATATATATATATATATATATATATATATATATACAAGAAAGAGGGACTTTGTCGAAATATTCGACAGATGTGATTATGGAATATTAGCATTTAAAGCGAAAGGTATCAAAGGTACGTAGCAATGTCACAAGGAACAGTATTAACTCCGCTACCATTCATAGTCATGCTAAACGACATAGACAACGAAGTAACCAACAATAGTATAGTAACATCCTTCGCAGACAATACAGAAATTAGCATAAAAATTAGAAAATCAGGTGATATAAAATCTTTACAAAGGATACAAATAGAGTAGAATATACACAAATGATCAGAAGACAACAACACCAAGTTTAACACCGAAAAATTTCAACTCTTAAGATGTGGAAAAGTAAGGACCTAAAATCTGTGGATTACTATGCTCCAAATAATAATAATAGTAATAGTAATAATAATAATAATAGTAATCTTTATTCAGAAAGAACACATTACATAAGATATACATTACATCCACACCGATTTACACAATGTTGGAATTAACGGTTAATTTTGTAGTTTAATTACAGTATTCTTATCTGAATATGTCGTTGGGAAGCATGACAGCTTTTCAGGCAAAAGTCTTTGAGATTCATTTCTATTTTTAATAGACAAGAAACTCAGAGAAACGCAAAAGAAACAGATTTAGGAATTATAATAACCGACGATGCGAAATCTCAGGCAAAACAAGATAGCAATAAACAAAGCAAAAGGAATAACTAGACAGATACTGAGAACCTTTAAGAGAAGAGACAAGACTGTAATGATTCCCTTGCTGAAAACACAGATCATACCAAAACTAGAATACTGCTCAGTCCTAACTTTCCATATACTGTCTATTGTATCATATATATATATATATTATATATATATATATATGATGAATAAAACCACGAAGGAAAGGAAACACAAAATGGTGCTCAAGCGCTTTCGTCTTTCGTCTGCTTGAGCACCATTTTGTGTTTCCTTTCCTTCGTGGTTTTATTCATCATAAATATTTTTCACGTGTTACCTTCGTGAAATAATTTTCATATATATATATATATATATATATATACGGAAAAAGAGAAGACCTAAAATCCATGAAATATTATACCTCAAATGGACAGGAAATTCAGAGAAATTCCAGAGCAAAAGATTTAGGGGTTGTAATGACAGATGATGCGAAATTTGAAACACAAAATAAGATAGCAGTAAACAGAGCAAAGAGAATAACGGGACAGATATTGAGAACCTTTAAACGAAGGGATAGGAATGTAATGATTCCTCTACTGAAAACCCTGGTCATGCCCAAATTGGAATACTGCTCGGTCCTAACATCCCCATTCCCCATATAAAAAAGAAGACATTAGACAGCTGGAAGGGATCCAGAGAAGCTTCACAGCCAAGATCAATGGGTGCAAAGAACTAAATTACTGGGAAAGGTTACGCGAAGTAGACCTATATTCACTGGAAAGGAGAAGAGAAGATACACCATTATTTACACTTGGAAAATAATGGAGAAACTAGTCCCTAATCTTACTCTGAACCCTATAACTCCCCAAACAACGGTGGAAGGTAGAAACGGTAGACTGTGTCGTATTCCCAAATTGAAGGCGAGACAGGGAACATCCTTAACCCTGAAAGAAAATAGTTTTGTAGTGAGAGGACCAAAACTGTTTAATCAGTTGCCCAAAGACCTAAGAAACACGAAGGGAGTTGCAGTGGACATCTTCAAAAGAAGACTAGACGCCTGGCTCAGAACAATCCCCGATGAGCCGGGCGTACCTGGCTATGTGAGGTGGAGAGCGCAAGAATCCAATTCACTACTTCACCAGGCCAACTCGAGAGGAGGGGCGACAAGCTTGACCTTCGCGAAATGAGAAATCATCGCGCGAAACCTTTGTAAGGTTGTAAGGTGTATATATATATATATATAAAGAAATTAGTGGGTTAGAAGAAATTTAGAGAAATTTCACAGCCAAAATATGGCTGGCAAAAACTAAACTACTGTGAGAGACTAAGTAAATTAAATCTATTATTCTCGTCGGAAAGAAGAAGAAGAAGAAAAAGAAGAAGAAGAAGAAGAGAGGTATACCATAATTTACACATAGAAAATAATTCAGAAGATAATTTCTGATCTCAAAATGAACCTTGTAACCATCCAAATAACAGGAAAGGCAGAATGCGCAGTGTCCGTACTTTGAAGAATTTAGACAAGGAAAATCCTCAACACTGAAAAATAGCTTTTTTGTCGGAGGACCAAGACTATTTAACCATCTGACAAAAAATTTAAAAATATGACTGATGTCAATGTAGGTATCTTGGAAAGAAACTATGATAGATACCTGGCGCAGGACAATCCCAGATGAACCGGGTTAGCTATGTGAAATAGAGAGCTCAGTAAAGCAACTATCTCCTTCATCAAGCCAATTCTAGGGGTAGGGTCACCGGACTGACCACTGTGAGATGAGGGGGTTTCTTCATAAAACTACTTCCAGGTTATCAGGTGTACACAGAAATATTTTCGATAGGGGGTATAATTTACTTATACCATTACTTATTTCTTATACCCTTACTTATGCTTATACCCTTACTTATTTACTTATACTTTACTTATGTATATAAATGAAAATGAAAAGAGATTCAGTACGAGAGAACATTATTTTTTCTGAAAATAAAAAGGTTCCCAAAACATTTGAGACATAATTTGGGATACTTTAAAACTAGTCAAAAACTGACCCTTCCCAAATTTGTTTGGCTAAGGCGATTTTTTTGTTTTAAATGATATTCAGCAAGGATGTCATTCTAGTCTACATTATCATATTTATATTTTCAATAAATTTGATTAGTTTTGTACCCACACAAACTTATTTTTCATATATACGTACCTTTTGGTTTACTTCCGCACTAATTGTTCATTCTGACGAAGGTCAAACTTTTCATTCCACCTTAGACCTCCAGTTTAACGTGGAATCCGAACCACGCCCCACCAGCAGTCTTAACCACTAGGCTACCCAAGGTACCCATTTATCTACCAACCACTTTCTTTACTGTGTGGAAGGATGAATAGCTGGGTTTTGTTGCGCGCCGCCTGCCGCCCGCCACCGGGTCTCGATCCCGGGCCCGATAGATTCGTAGTTAGCGACGCTAATCACTACACTACCTGAGGCGTATATATATATATATATATATATATATATATATATATATACCCTAACCCTTATATACACCGTCTGCTAAAAGAAAGGTTTCACTCTAAAAACAGCCCCATGAAATCAACATTTATTAACCAATCATAATGAAACTCATACAGAGCAAAACTATGTAAACAGTATATATGTACACCAATTTTCAGATTATTATATTCAAAATTAATGATTTAATGAGGATTGTTTTTGTTCAACAAATTTTGTTGGTGAACATCGCTCCAGTTTTGAATTCTGGGAGTCCACAAAGGCGGTAAAACTTTGGTAATAAAATTTTTATTCTCATTTTAGTTATAAAATACATCATAAGATTTATAAAATATGGAAAATGCCTCCATTAAAAAACTATGAAAATAAAAAAAGGATTTTGAATTTCGAAACAGAACTTAAATCCTAAGTTTACCAAAGAAATCAAATTAACATTTTACTCGTTTGGAATTCTTATTAAAAAAAATTGTTCAATGTGTTTCCCTTCTGTTTCAACAATTATCTTCATTCTTGGACGAAATTCATCATTGGTTCGATCGATCTGCTCCTGTGGTATCTCTTCCCATTTTTCCACAAGAAGCTGACGCGAGTGGTCAACATTTCTCACCCTGCTCCTGTAAACTCTCTATGCCAAATTTTCCCAGATTCCATAGTCAACAGGGTTCAAGTCAGGACTATTAGGTGGCCAATTTTGGGGTTCAAGTAATCCTGGGACATTATTTTTTAAATATTCCACAGTTGCTATTGTTGTATGGGACGTTGCTCCGTCTTGCTGAAAAAGATAATAACCACCGTTGGCCAGATTTTGCATTTCGGGAAGCATGTTTCGCAGCAGAGTATTTTGATAGTACTCGGCATTGACTTTTACACCAGGCTCAATAAAATGAAGGGATGTTTTTCCTAGCTTTGATATCCCAACTGACACCATGACACTAGCTGAGAAATGACTTCTGGTTGTAAAAAGTCTGCTATCAGGTATTTCATTTTTACATTGGACGTGCGAGTAAACTCTGTCATTTTGACTATTCCGAGGTGGCTCCACAGTGAATCTCTTTTCATCAGTGAAAAAAATCCTTTGAAAGTTTATTACACGTTACTCGCCGTAAGATTTGTTTTGATCTTTGAACTCGTTTCTGCTCATCAATTTGAGTAATCTTTTGCCCGTGCACTCTTTTGAAAGGTTTTAGTTGAAGATCTTGTTTAATTATGCGTCTCACACTAGTTTCTGATAATTGTAACTCTTTTGATACGCGAGCTGGTGTCATATGGGCGTTCTTCGACGTCATCAATATGTATTGTCTTGTATGCGAACAGTTTTTGGTCGCCCACTTCCCTCTCTTTTGATATCCCCAGTCTCGTCAATTTTCTTTAGAAGCTTTCCCAAACCACCAAGAGTCCATCCTTCGTTGGGGAATTCGGAGAGTAGTTTCGTTCGTCCATATCCCTTTTCTAGTCTATAATGCTTAATTATAATCTTATCTTCTGAAAGTGGCATATTCACTATATTTCATAACCCTACAAAAAAAAATCGTATATTAGAATTTAACAAAAGTGAAAATGGAAATAAAGGATTCTTGATTAGTTTGTCGAGCATCAGTTGTAGTATTATTAGAGAAATATTTAATAAATAGTTATTTTTGATAGCTTCGAACTGAAATTTGGTTTACAGGTAGATGCTTTATGTATCTTTTACGTGTATAAGTTTCATACTGATTGCAATTGTTTGAAAAATGTTGATTCCATCGATGTTTTTAGAGTGAACCCTTTTTTTTTTGGCAGACGGTATATATATATATATATAGACCCTTGGATGCGCCTCGGTGGTGTAGTGGTTAGCGTCGCTGACTACGAATCCATCGGCTCCGGGATTCAGCCCCTATGACGGCAGCTGGCGCGCAGTAAAACCCAGCTGTTCATCCTTCCACACACTAAAGAAAGTGGTTGGTAGATAAATGGGTACCTTTGGTAACCTAGTGGTTAAGACGCTGAGCTGCTGGTGGGGCGTGGTTCGGATTTCATGTTAAACTGTAGGTCTAAGGTAGAGTGAAAAACTTGACCTTCGTCAGAATGAACAATTCGGCCGGAAGCTAACCAAAGGTTACCAAACCAATGGTATATATATATATATATATATATATATATATATATATACACATGAAGGAGATTGTAGACACCAATTGACCAGGAGGAGGGACGTTAGGTAGGAGATAGCGAGTGCTGGAACTCCCTTTTCCTCCTGTCACTGCCCTTTTTTAGTTGATCTTTTTTCCGTGCTTCATTTATTCTGTGAGTAGTCCATCAGCATTCTCTCAAACACACATTTCTCCCTCTATTCTTCACAACACACACATACACTTCACACACTACACAAATTTCTTAAAAAATTATATAAAAAAAAAGCATCGTGAGCCTCAGATACCTTTTTTTTGCCCTCTCCTTATGTAGGGGAGCAGTTTTGCGGGAGCTCACCTTTGGCCCCTCCTTCCTATACTCTATTATATATATTAGCAATTTTTTTTTTACACATATGTTAATAGATTAAGTAATAGATAAAGATTTCACTGTTTTTACAAAGCACCGCTCCACCCATACACTCATTCAGGTTACGAACATCCCGCAGCATCATTACCAAATATAAAGTCAACCTACTAACGAAGTTTCGTGGTTCGTGGTTCATCACCACTGAAAACAATAGTGTTTTGTATTATCGTAACCCAATGAGTGGTCAAATTCATAATCATTTCCTTGCTCTGTGCCCTTTGCATTGCAGACACTGCTGGCTTTATAGGTCGGGTGTATGATTCATCAGAAGCAAGATGCACCGCAAGTTTGCGTTTACTCCCTAAGGCAACGCATGCGTACCCTTTTGAAATTACAAATATTTTCATATCACGTCAGGCTTACACTACTCAAACTGGACCAAGAATTCAGAATCTCTGAAATTTCAAACCTCCCTTTAATTGATGTTTTTTGTTTAATTTTGTTTAATATCGAAATAAAGTTAGAGGGAACTATTGCAATTTTTTTATACAAACATTTCTAACAATATAATTAGAAGCAAAATTATAATCTAACAAACCTAATAGGTCCAACCTAATTCATAATATATATATATATATTATATAAGCAAACAACCACAAGGAAAAGGAAACACAAAGTCCGAGCGCTTTTCCTTGTGGTTGTTTGCTTATTAATAAGGTCACGTGTTATTTTGTGATTCTAGTGCATATATATATATATATATATATATATATATATATATATATATATATATATATATATAATACCTGTCAACCTGTCAATGGTTCCGCGCGTCATTTTCTCTTCCCACGAAGATCAGGCTGGTGTCTTTCCTGTAGCCCTGGACTGGCGTTTTAGAGAATTGCTTTCCTAAGCTCTCCATCTTACATAGCTAGGTACACTCAGCTCACCAGGAAGTGTCCTGAGCCAAGTGTCTAGTCTTCTTTTAAATACAATCACATGGACACCATTTTTGTTCCTGATGGACATATAAATTTTCAAATTTTTGCCATTATAAAAGGCATAATTTGGAAACTAAAATTTTAGTAAAGCGCATTTTTTTAACTAAGAAGTGAATTTTCATTTTTAAATGAAGATAAATTAGTTTGTAAACAATTTAAACCTATTTGACAGAATGTTAACTTACAACAATATTAACTTAAACAATTTAAACCTATTTCACAGAATGTTAACTTACAACAATGCGAAAGGTTTTACGGGGCTTTATCTATAACCACTACTCGAGTTTAAGACAAATGAATTTAACCTTCAAAAGAACAATATTACGGGCGTGTGAATTGTGTTAATCCAATGAAATCGTGATATTCCAATCGCACACACACACACACACACACACACACACACATATATATATATATATATATATATATATATATATATATATATATATATAAATGCGTAATGCAAAAATGTCAGTATTTTTTTTCAAAGTAATATTTTGCAATTAAATGATTTTTTGGCCGAGGTTCAACTATGTTGGATTTGAAATATTAATTTGAAATCGAAAAGTGAAGTCAGAATGTTTGTTCGTGAAGTTTTTGGATAACCAAACTCCTTCCTCCTATTTTTTGTACTGGAATAGATAATAATTGTAACATCACATAAAGAAATAGTTTGCATTGTACGTGTCTATATTATATATAATATATACACACGCGCATTTAGCTGTCACAGATCGTTCACACTGTAATGACTGTTTATATATATATGTGTGTGTGTGTGTGTGTGTATGTGTGGAATATCACGCATGAACACCCATGATTTTGCATAATGCATAATAGGACCCCCTTTTACATCAGAGATTTGAGTGAAATAATGCCATTACCTGGAGTGGAGGGATGTTAGTATAGCAAAACCCTCTGGACCCGAAAGAGTTATATTTCCCCGAGTTATACTAATTTTACTTTGTCTTAGCGTAGAGGTAAGTGCCCTCCTAACAGATTTAGTTGTTACAGTTAGCTCTACTCAAGAGCTACTGGGCTCGAATCCTGAAGGAGGTAATTTTATATATATATATATATATATATATATATATCAAATGCGCCTAGGTGGTGTAGCCGAATGCGCCTCGGTGGTGTAGTGGTTAGCGTCGCTGACTACGAATCCATCGGACCGGGTTCGAGACCCGACGGCAGCCGGCGCGCAGCAAAACTCAGCTGTTCATCCTTCCACACAATAAAAGAAAGTGGTTGGTAGATAAATGGGTACCCTAGGTGGCCTAGAGGTTAAGACGCTGGGCTGCTGATGGGGCGTGGTTCGGATTCCACGTTAAAACTGTAGGTCTAAGGTGGAGTGAAAAGCTTAACCTTCGTCAGAATGAACAATTCGGGCGGGAGTTAACCAAAGGTTATATATATTATATACATAAAGGGTGGCCAAAAAAAGTCACGAGTCAAAGGAACCAGAGAGAATGGATCTTTTCCGTTCTATGGCCGCCACTATTATTATTAAAAATTACTTTTTCACTGAAAAACGTTATAATTTATAATTTTTTAGTTAAAAAATTTATAATTTAGGCAATGATGACCCTTCGACTCCTAACTTTTGCGCTAGTTCGATCGAGTAGGTGGCGTAAAAGTCAGGAGTCAAAGGGTCATCATTGCATAAATTATAATTTTTTAACTAAAAAAATTATAAATTATAAATTATAATTTTAATTTTTTAACTAAAAAAATTATAAATTATAAATTATAATTTTTTGTAACTGAAAAAATGATTTTTATTTAAAAATAGTAGAAGCCATAGAACGGAAAAAATCCATTCTCTCTGGTTCCTTTGACTCCTAACTTTTGCGTCACCTTGTATATATATATATATATATATATGATTGCGTTTCGTGCATTGGTGCATTTTCTTCTTATAGATACCTTTGGAATATGCCAAAAAAGAGAAAGAAAAAAAAAGAAATAAAGTTGGTGATGAAAAAAATCATCTCTTGTGAATATAACCGCGCCGAATTGCAAGAATGGGTCCGAGACTTTATAGACTTTAACATATTGACTTTATTCGCGACTTAATTTCAAATAATATCTGTGGAGTCGACCTTCTGTACCAGAATGCAAAGAGGATTTATAATGGAGGAGACATTTGACTTCACTCCTTTTATCGTCCTCCTCCTAACCCGTTGAACATGACAGGTCAAATTCGTTACTCGAGTGTATCAAATTTCTAAAGCTTTTTCTTCGGGGCGTAACCGCACGGGGTATCCTATAAGATGTCGCTTGATCATGCAACATTCATCTGGTACGCACAGTGCTTCTTTTAAGGAATACCCAGTAAACATATAGCGTATAATGTCCTTCACAGTAATCACTAGCGTTATGCATCTAACTTACATTAAAAATAAAAATAATTTTGAAATGAACCCAAAAGTTAACATTTTTTGGAACTGGGATTTATCTAAAATCTTTGTCGTTCATTGGGTGTGTGTTTGCTAAATACTAAATATCAACAGCGTTTGCCGTATTCCATTCTCTCGTATTTTAGTATTTTAAGCTTTCAGGATGCGGATGTATTACTTTTAAAAGATAAAAAAAACTACCTCGGTTCATCCATAAATATTACCCCGAGATTCCCATGAATTTACGCTGCTCTTACAAATGGGGTTGAAGTCATATTTTGAATCCGTTCAACCATATATTTAGTTCTGCTCCATAACAAATATCCATTTAATATCCTTTTTATACCTTTAAATAACGCTATCCACTATCCGCACCCTACTTTTTCTACTAAAATTAACTCTCGTGAGTATAGGTACAAATACTTTCCAGACTCGGTCTCTCAGGATGACAAAATGGCTAATTGACTATCACATGGCTTATAATTCAAACGTGGTCACGTTATAGAGGAAATTATAAGAACATGAAATGTTAATAATAATAAATTAGAATTAGGGAATTAAAAGAACTTAAAATAAGAGTTGGCCTTTGACCCTTGAAGATACGCTTCGAATTTCGACGATCGAGGGCCTTCGTGAAGCTAATTACTCGCTTCGAAACGAGAGCTTGCCGTTAAACGACTCTTCTCTCTTAATGTCCGCGCCTCAAAACGTAATTAATGTATATTTCTCAGAAGAGAACTCTCTTCATCCATCAAAACATTATATATATATATATATATATATATATATATATATATATATATATATATATATATATGTGTGTGTGTTGTGTGCGTGTGTGTGTGTGTGTGCGTGTGTGTGTAAGAACAACTACAAGGGAAATAAAAAATTCTAATGACGAAACGCTTTTGTGTTCATATGAAAAACATAATGCGCTCAACCATAAAGCCTTTAACTTTTTATTTTATTGTAAATGATCCCACATTTAAATAATGAATAAGGCTTTCACATCATGTAGAGAGTTAGCTGTTACAGTTAAAATCTCTATTTTACAGTCACTTTGTCGGCTTCTCTCTGAAATACAAATGACCTAAAACTGAAAATTTTACAGGATATCATACAGTGATGGTTCCTGTAATTTTCATTTATATTTTTCAGTACTGCCTGTAGTGCTGAGACTCCGCTGAGTCGTGGGTTCGAACCCCAGTGCTGCCTAGAGCTGGGCGGTTGTTTTTTCTGTATCTTACCTCACGACGAAGTGGTGGGCCGGCCAACCCCCAATTGACTGACTCGGGATAAGGTAGCCCAGGCTCAGACCCCTACCCCTTACTTCCTTGGGGATATGAAACATGGATGTTACTTAGTACTGCCTGTAACTGCATGCAAAATCTGAAATCAGACTTTGATTTTAAGGGTTTCATTAAACATTTGAATCATCGGTTGTTCCAAAGTTGGGATACAGTTAACTGATCCATATTTTGTTTTACATAAATACTTACCCTTGCTTTCAGTGTTATTTTTATGATAAGTAACAACGTCAAAGATCAGACTTATGTCCACCATGAATTAAACAGCTACAATAATTCGATGTACCTACTTCCTCTCTGAATTACTGCAAATCCCTGTCTCTACATGAGCAATGAACTTTATACCTTAGTTTCCTCCCTTAGTTTAAAAGTTTACAGTCGCCTTATGGCATCACCACTAAATACCACCACCGGTATTTATTTAAGAAGGGTATTAAGTAATTAAGTCTTTATGAAACCCTAATTCATTTCAACTATAAAAGTAAAGTCAAAAAAGGTACTTGGTTTAAATATAATGTTGCCATAATGCGAGTTACTATTTTTTCATCGTAGTTTTTTTTTATCTTTGCAGATTTCAATGTGATGATTTGTTGAATCACTCTCCGATGGTTGTGCTTTTTCGCCGCCGTTGTGAGGCAATGAAGGACTTCTCTATCCCATTTCCTGGGCCACCGTCAGGAGTTCCTCCAGCAGCGAGACCTTCCAATCTTGCGTGTTTCGTGTGGGCGTTCATTGCTTTCTTGTTGGGCGTCATGGTAGGCGTTACTTTGCCTCTTCTGCTCGCTAAGTACACTGTTGAAAATAGTTCAACCGACAATTTATCAGAAGATATATCTCAACTTCATCCCAAGTGGGGAACTTTAGCTTTACCTCCAACTGTTCCATATAGAGAAGAAATTTCCTCGTTTTCCCCATATTCGTGGTCAATACCTTTATCTCAAGCGATACAGGAAGGTCCGGACCAGAATTCCGATACGGAAGAAAGAGAATTCATTGCTACTAGTAATTCACAGGAAGAAAAAACGGCGATACTCGAAGACAATGTGTTCTTCGGCAGTGCGGTGGAAGCAGCTATGCCAGGAGGGTTTTCCGATATTGATGTTGACGAATGGAGAGACTTTGTAAGGCGTGAAGCGGTTGTTCGTCTTCAGGAAGGATGTGGACGTATGCAAAATCGTCTTTTAACGTTTTCAAACGGTTCACAGTCTTGCTGCAGATACCGACAAAACCTTGACCAGATTCAAGGTGAAATATTTTCCTTTTATTTGAGTCGGTTACTGGGAATTAGAAATGTCCCTCCATCCGCTTTAGGCGTCGTAAAAGCCGGTGCTTGGCAATGGTCTGGCATTGGCAACCAGTTAGCTTTAGCCCAATGGGCGGAGGAACGACCGGTTGTATTGACAAAGTTTGTTAAGAATCTTCAACCAGTGTCGATCCCACATCAACTTCGTTCCTCTTCGAGAAGGCTTCATCCGTTAGACGTAGAGCGACAGGGAACTTCAAATATGGATGGGTTAGTGGAACTAGCTCGTGGTCGGACCTTTAGTATTCGACTATTTAACGGCAAACTTAGATCGCGTCGTTAATAATCTATATAACCTTCAGTGGAATCCATCGATGATGGACGCTCCAGCGCATAATCTGGCCAGCAAACGGATTCGAGTTACTCGTTTTCCTCGACAATGAATCGGGACTTCTTCACGGGTACAGATTACTCGACAAATATGAACCTTTTCACGAGTCTCTTCTTCAGTCTTTGTGCGTATTCAGACGGAGTACGGCGGACGGCATTCGACAACTCGTGACCAAAAGAGAAGCCGGACCCAAGCTTTTAAAATGTTTCGAACTTTTGAACCGGATTTGCAAGACTACTTACCCACAATTCAGAGAAATCAATTAAAGTATTGAACGAAAGGTTTAAAAAGAGTTCATAAACAGATCAAGAAGTGTGCAAATCTATATATGAATTCATAAAATATAATATTAAAATTTTAATACACTATTATATATATATATATATATATATATATATATATATAATATATATATATATATATATATATATATTATGGATGAATTCACAATAAAACAACGTGAAATGAATAAATGCTGCAAACCCACAAGAAAAAGAAAACGATTCCAAGGCCTTTCGTGTATTCAAAGCTACACCTCGTCATTCCCTGACGAGGTGTAGCTTTGAATACACGAAAGGCCTTGGAATCGTTTTTTCTTTTTCCTTGTGGATTTGCAGCATATATATATATATATATATATATATATATGATGAATAAAACCACGAAGGGAAAAGAAACACAAAGTGGGCTCAAGCGCTTTCGTCTAATGACATCCTCAGACACATTAGACGAAAGCGCTTGAGCAACCACTTTGTGTTTCTTTTCCCTTTCGTGGTTTTATTCATCATAAATATTTTTCACGTGTTACTTTCGTGAAATAATTTTCATATAATATATATAGACGGTGTTTTATATATTTATTATAGCCTTTTGTTCTATGATATTGTAAGTATATGTACCGTGACATTGCTCTGATATACATTACGAATTCTACATAAGAATTAAGCTATAGATATAGTAATTATTATATATATAATTAGGGTAGATATAAATAATGATTTTGACTGTGATATTATACGTAACAGGAAAGAAAAATCTATCTAAGGAATGGTAGACGATAAATAACATTTATTTAACTGTAATAGGCAAACAACTGTAATATCCTTTCACAAAGATTGTAATACATGATTTACTTTTAAAAGGACTATTATATGCAATTGTATGTAATATATTATATGATTCATTTGTAACTTTTTCGTTTGGAGAGACACACAATTTATCATTTCGAATGATATATATATATATATATATATATATGTATGTATAGTATAAATATATGTTCAGTATAAATGGATTTTATTCGAAACCACCAAAAGTGTATATATATATATATATATATATCTGGTTATAGGATTTTAACGGAAATTCAAAACTTGCTGATATATTTTTGAAGCATTATTATTATTATTATTATTATTATTATTATTATTATTATTATTATAATTATTATATTCAGCAATGTGTAATTATTACTTTATGTCAGTGTTATTATTTTTTTCTTCTTTATAAAGAAAATGTTTATTTTGAATTTTATTGTATAGTTATTTATGTGAATATCGTATATTTAATCTGCTAATTTTAAATAGCCTAAACAATATATATATATATATATATATATATATATATATATATATATATATATATATATATACGTTGATTGCATTCGTCAGTGGATTCCAGTGAGGGCCAAGCTTAGAGACCAATGGGAGAAGTTCTTTGGAGAAAAGATTTTGAACCTTATCATTAAGTATTGGAAGGTAATGCTTGATTATAGGTTTGAAATTTGGTTGCCACCAAACGCTGTTTGAGAAGCGGCGGTTGCAAACTCAAACTTAATCTCGTAATTGTAAAAGCTTTTATATACCATCAATAGTTTCAAAATGCTTTTCCTTATCATTGTTGAGAGGCTTATTTGCGGTGTTTTTTTCTCGTGATAAAATTTCCGTGTGAAAAGAGAAAGCAAAGATAATTGTACCTTTTTATTATTATTAGTGATAGTAAGTAGGATCGGAGCGATCACTGCATGACTCTCTCCTCCCATCGAGCCTTGCATAGACACTCCCCCTTAGAACATTCTGCCATTGCATTGGCCCATTTTGAATCGATGCACTAATCACACTATTATCCTCCTAACCAATAAACGTTCTTTCGCAATTCGGACTAGTCAAATAGTCCATGGAAAACCAATTCATTTAATATCGTATTTAGGTTTTATTTAGAAGTAGCTAAAACGTTATATGAGGCAATGAAAACAATTTAAAATCCGCGAATGTAATTGAATAAAGGACTCTTTCTCCGTTCGCTTCTCCGATTCCTTTTCCCGCGTTCAAAACTCGTTCCAATAACGGAGATAAAATATAGATATAACTTTGTAGTTTTACGTACATCAACGGCGGACTCATACAGATGAATCAGTCTTGATTTATTGTCGAAATATTGAGGCAAATCGAGTTCTTTTTATCACGGAGTTCCTCCTCCACTCCCGACCAATGACTGCGAGGAAAGAATTATGACAGATTTATGAAGCGGCGGAGGAATATGGAAGACTCCCAACGGCCTATCCGTAACGCTCACTCGACAAACCGCTTTGCACCTTTCGAGCGAAATTTTATTTTTGTTTAATTCGCAGTGCGGACGAGTCCTCATAATTACTTGGTGTATTATGTATTTTGATGCGTTTTGCGTAAATCTTTCAATGGGAAATAGATTTTTAGGAAGACAATTAATAAATTTATTACGCACTAAGTACAATTACTACTATTGTATATAACACTGCTTGTTGATCATTGCAACACAAATCTTAGAATACAAAGTGAAATAAAGTCAATCAGAAACACAATTTTCAATTTCTGAAACTATATATATATATATTGACTGTGGGTGATGTACATTCAGTTCAGAATTGCCAACTTTTCAGCAAAAGCAAGCAAACATAAAATCAATAATAATTTCCCGATACTATTTTTGAAAGGTATTATTATTATTATTATTATTATTATTATTATTATTATTATAAAGAAATTTTATTTCAAACTGTATAATGTATATACTTATATATATATATATATAAAATTAATATGACGACAGAATATACGTAACGTGTACATATATATATCAAGATATGTAGATTTTGTATGAAATACAGCCCAAGAAACACACCTTCTCTCTGTTTTATTTTACCTTTATAAATATTTTTGAATATTAAAGACACTCTCTCTCTCTCTCTCTCTCTCTCTCTCTTCTCTCTCTCTCTGTGTGTATATATATATATATATATATATATATATATATATATATATATATATATATATATATACATATATGTAAACTTTACACGCAAGTGTTCATAAGTTGATAATAGGAAAAAGAATATAGTTGAATTATAACTTATCCATTAAAAAAACCCCTACATACGTTCTCACCGGGAAGAAGAAAAAATACCTCTGACCCTATAATCATCAGAAACAAAATAAATAGTTTACCATTTGGTTCTACCATTGTTTATAGAAATATATATAAAAAAATAAGCCATAAATTATATTTTAAAACAATATCTTCGCTATAAAATAGCGCTTATTAATACACGCCATTACCCCTGCAATTAAAAGAGATAATTGTGAAGCAAAACTGTAATAAGGGCGTAAACCTGTAACAGAGAAGGGCTTAGCGCATAATATCCAAATAAAATTAAAAAAAAACAAAAAAAATAACAGACACTATAAAGTAAGTGACCCAGAAACAGCCACTGACCTTTCGTTCCCCCAAAGAAATTTTGTTAATAATTACGATTTTTATTTGTAAATTTCATTCTAACTTTGTTTGTTTGGACTCCAAAAATATATTTTGAAATTTGAAAATAATCTTCTACTTACTTCGGGTGTATATATATATATATATATATATATATATATATATATATATATATATATATATATTCTCTGGAATTTGGCATTTATTTAAAAAACTAATTAATTGTGTGCTTAGAAATGCAGTGAAATATTTTCTAAAACTATGTTTTAGTGGAAGAATTATTACATTGAGTTTATATCTTTTAAAGAATTTCATTGCTATGTTTCGAATAGGAAGCCATAGTCAGTGTTCGAACTTCGAAGACACGTTATTGTACATTTCTCGACTGCTCAACGACTAGTCAGGTCTTTTGGAGGTCGATGGCATTACGCAGGGTTATGAGTGAACATCGCTGAGAGGTGTCGGTGTATTCCAGAAATGGATGCTATGTTCTCTTATTTTTATTTAGATTTCTGGCGTAAAATTTCAACGGCAAAAAGGAATTTGACAAAGTTAATTAAGAGACGTCACTTTATACTTATATCGTTTCATAAATTAATTAAATTAATGAATATAATCTTCATAAAACGACGTGTTCGACTTAAGAGAAAATACAATAGTCTTCCTTTTAATTCAATAAAGAAAACGCTAACCAAAATCGGAGGAAAGAAAGTAATTTGATGTAACACTGAACTTTATTTTTTATAAATTCTTGCTGTGGGAACAATTGCTATAAAATTAAAGTATATATCGTTAATTCTTTTCCAATTCTTAAATAGCTTAGTCGAGTATAGTCTAATTAATAGACATGACATAGCGTCTATATTCGTTTGCAGTTGTCTTGGATTAGGAATATAACTACTGTTAATAATTCGCTGTCTCGTAGGCAAAAACTTAATTTTTGTTATAAACATTTTTAATTTCCGAATTTAGAACTTTCAATTACATTATTTGTCTAAATAAAATCACTAAAAAATACCTACACAATTTCTTTACAATAGTAATATTGTCTCTTTGCAATAAGAGAAAAAGAGAGAGTTGAAATAGTGATACCATCACAAGGGGAAGGCATCCATTACAGCAGATACGAAATCTCTCTATTCTTGTTAATTGGGGAAACAAAAACAGGAAATGGCCTTCAAAATTTCATCCCTTTGTTGTTAAAAGCAAGTTATTATTTTTGCGAATACTTGTTAATTTCAGAAAGACAAAATATCACCAATTAATGTCTTCAAAAGATCTCAATTGGAAGACTTCTGATCATTTTGAATTGAGAATTTTACTGTTGTTTAAAAATAATAAAAGTGAACCTAACTTCATTTTGGGAATTTTCATGACCATTTTTGACAACCAGAAAGAATAAAAAATCTCAACATTTAAGGAGAGAGACATATTCATATATCAACCCCCCCTCACCCCTAAGTTCGTTAAATTAGGGCTACGATACTTAAGTTAGTTTAGGAGAGGTTAATTTACAGCAGATTAGATAAGAACAAATTAATTTCAAACTATATATAGTTAGATGGAAACCAGTACAAAACATAGCTCCATTTTCTATTACTATTTCTCTACAAAGATCATTTGCTCCCTCTCTCTTCTGACACACACACACACACACAAACACACACACACACACACACACACACACACACATATATATATATATATATATATATATATATATATATATATATATATATATATATTGCATAACCATGCAAGATGGAGGTAATAAAAGATAAAAGAAATCCGAACCCTACTCGACGCATGTTTATATTACCAAAGGAATGTATCGAAACATTAATGTTGTCACGCAACCTAACAGATAAATAAAATTCAACCAAATTCGACCCATTTGGTGAAGGTTTATTTGGTAAACAAAATGCAGTCATGGCCATAAATCAAAATTTTAATGCAAGGTCATAAATCATATTTAAAAGCCACAACACTTTATTTATTTTTCAATAGAGGCGCCATGTTTGAATACCTCAACTTAGTCATTAAATAATAATAATAATATAATAATAATAATGCCATATATATATATATATATATATATATATATATATATATATATATATATATATATATATAATAAATAATACAGAGGACCAATAATTTATATTTTCTTTCAATTTTAATGGAATAAAGATTTTCCTCAACCGGTTTTTGATCATCGGATAAGAAATAAATTGTATAATCTCTGTTTTAATTAATAAAGAAGGTAAACAGGTTGTGTAGAGACTGTATTTCACACACCAAGTTGATTAACCTTCAAAATTATTCCACGAAGAACTTTCCAACCAATTTTCAGGTCTCTTATTTCGTTTTGTTTTGTAACTTATGAATGTGACCTATATCCTGCCTCTCTCTTTTTTTAAAATATATAATAAATTCCATGTGAACTTAACATACTTATTCTAATGAAGGAGCTGTAGTGCAGTATATATATATATATATATATATATATATATATATATATATATGCTGCAAACCCACAAAGAAAAAGAAAAACGATTCCAAGGCCTTTCGTGTATTCAAAGCTACACCTCGTCATTCCCTGACGAGGTGTAGCTTTGAATACACGAAAGGCCTTGGAATCGTTTTCTTTTTCCTTGTGGATTTGCAGCATTTATTCATTTCACGTGTTTTATTGTGAAATTCATCCCATATATATATATAATATATATATATAAACAAAATTGTCCCACACGAGGATTTGAACTCGTAAACTCTTGAATAGGAGGTTAAGAAGTTAACACAACCTGTCATCTTTTTAAACAATCGAGTAAACGCATGACGCTTTCGCGTCCAAAGGCCTTTCATGTATTAACCCCCCCCCCCCACCGCACTCAAGGTAATGGCGGCATTCAAATATCTATGATATAACAGTGGGGTCCCATTTCATGCAAAAGTCACACGTGCTCATGCGTGTTATTCCACATACATACATACATATTGTCATGATATTGATAATTATTTAGTTTCGTAAAATTACCGGCAGTTTTTACATAAATTTCTTATGTTCTTGTGGTTCGGAACCCACGTAAAATTGTAGGTCCCCTCCGCCACCACGGAGGACATACACAATACACGATTACGAACACAGTTAGGTAGACCAGCCATGAGTGGATCCTAGGGTCTTTGTTGGTCTGAAACATTATAACATTATAACATTTTATATATATATATATATATATATAATATATATATATATATAATATATATATATATACACACTCGTGTGTGTGTGTGTGTGTGTATATATATAGATACACACACACACGAGTATATGATGCAAATCCACAAGGGAAAAGAAACACTGATTCTAAGGCCTTTCGTGTATTCAGCAATACACCTTCTTTTTCCTTGTGGATTTGCATTCATTCATTTCACATGTTTAAGTGTGAAATTCATCATATATATATATATATATATATATATATATATATATATATATTCACGTGTGACTTTCGTGAAATAATTTCATATATATATATATATATATATATATATATATATATATATATATATATATATATATATATATAGGGTGGTTGCTAACTCTTTGTGCAACTTCAAACTTTAATGTCATACACATGCTTTGAACGTGCGATAGTTCTTCAAAGAAGTTCTCCCAACACAACTGGATTGGTAGAGGTAGATCAATTACTTGGCTACCTCGTTCACCTTACCTTTCCCCATTGGACTACTTTTAAGGGGCCACGTTAAAGTATTATTTACCCATCAAAACCACATTCTTTGGATGAACTTAGTGCCAGAATAACAAATGCAAGTTCAGAAAATCACTCAGCAGCACCTGGATGGTGTTTTCAAACAGTTGCAAAATCGGAGTGAACGATGTATCGGGAAAGATGGCGGTTATGTTGAGGCCTAGAAATTTGTAGTGTAGTGTATTGAAATCTTTAATAATTATGCTTTTATACGCGGAAGGCAAAGCTTCTCCCGGAACATTCTATACATAGAAATATTATCTTCTATTGTCTCAAATCACATCAAAAAGAAGTTTTTATGACCTTTTCTTCTATTTAAAGAAGTTATGTATCATTAAAAGAAGTTATTATATCATCTGACAAAAAGTTTTGATGCCCATAAGAAGGAAAAACTTCCCCCTAGATTCCATCATCAAAAAGAAGTTATAGGTTCTAAATTTAGAAGGTTTTATTTTGAGTGTATGCCATTTACAGTTTATTTCTATCAAAAGTTGTTACTCTCTCTCTCTCTCTCTCTCTCTCTCTCTCTCTCTCTCTCTCTCTCTCTATATATATATATATATAATGTGTCTGAGTGTGCATAATATTTTCATGCACCCAGCAGCATCGCTGTCTACAATAGTAGTCCCACCACTCTCTGTATGGGCGTCCCAGGGACATACAAAGGGGAGATCTTACTCCCACTGGAGTTCATAATTGTATAATCGCTGCAGGTACAAAGAATCCAGTTCGATGTGAACTGAACACGACGTCTCGATGTTTAATGAATGTCTTTGGGCGAAAATATTCTCTCATTTGTGCGTCCGATTTACTTTGTGTATAGAAAAAGTCAACGCGTTTTACGATCTCGAATAACGAAAAAGTTGGGCACACGCGCGACCTTATCATACCCATATACTTCTGAAGCTCATTCTGCTACAAATTCACATACAGAACAACCCGTTATGAGGGGTTCGTTATTCTTTGCTTTAAGAAAACAACAACAAGCGATTACTTTTGTTCGTTTGTATAACATTTTGATCCGTAATGGCAAGTCAGTGGTAGAGCTCTAGGCTGTTACTCTGAAGGTCCTGGGCTCGAGCCTTGGCTCGGACTTCATATTTAGTGATTAAAGTAATTTCCTGAGTCTTCCTCATTGGGGTAGTGGTTCGGATCGCATGTAAAGCTGTAGGTCCCCTCTCTTATAACGTACGAAGAAGGTTCAGCAACTCCAAACATTATTATTATATTATTGATTATTATTATTACAAATATTAGATTTAATCTATTTATATATTAAATTAACATTCAGTAATCCTGTTAATTAATATAGGGAAATTATTGAGTATTATTTTAATATACGGTATTATTTGTTAGTTATTAACAGGGTAATTAACTTTTGCAACATTTGAATTACGAATAAAGAGTTATTCAAAATTCGGCATCAAATAATTTGACACCAAATCTCTCAGCTATGATACCGTTTGAAGGCCTATAAAACGGTCTAATATATATATATATAGGGTGGCGCAAAAGTCGCGCATCATAGGAATTTTCAGTGTTGTCTATAATATATTATAGACAATAGATTAATATATTATTGACAAATTAACAATAGAAGAGAGGGTGAGCTTGGTTTTAATGTATGGAATACCAGGTTACAACAAATCGATGAATCGGTACAGAATTTAAATTCTGTACTGATTCATCGATTTGTAGTACCTGGTATTCCATGCATTAAAACCAAGCTCACCCTCTCGTCTATTGTTAATTTCGCAGCCATCCCTACCTAAATAAAAAAAAATAGTATATTATAGACAGCACTGAAAGTGCCTATGATGCGCGACTTTTGCGCCACCCTGTATATATATATATATATATATATATATATATTCGCTTGCCAGTAATCGAGCAAAAAATGACTAATGATGAAATAACGTGATAGAAGGAGGCTAACGACAGCCTGATCGACGTAACTTAAAATGGACAAGTTATTGCGAGTTAGATTAAGTTAGATTAGGTTAGATGAGGTTAGCGTAAGATAAGTTACGCTAGGTTAGGTTAGGTTAGGATGAAATTAGTATAAGATAGGTTACGCTAAGTTAGGTTAGGGTTTAGGTTAGATTTTTAGCGTGTCGATGTTAGGTCTTGTGAACCAAATGGGTATAAACCCAAAACAAGGATAAAAATACGCTTTTAAAATATCGTCTGTTTGTGGAAAATCTGCTTTCCATCAAACATCTTTCAAA